>VUQR01009817.1:0-24668 GCA_015108515.1 Hemichromis elongatus | reverse complement strand
ATGATTTGTTTGCTACATATTTCACTGTACAGCAGTTTATTAGCCTCCTCTTTGTTCGTAATTTTTACATTTTGATTTTCTTGTGGATGTTTTTTTTTTTTTTTTTTTTTTTTTTTTTTTTTCCATTTTTTTTTTTTTTTTTTTTTTTTTTTTTTTTTTGTGCGAGGGTTACTGGAAAACTGTCTGTAATTGTTTCACTGATTAGGTGGTCAAAAAAATTGGCTTCTTCGTTGACCAGACAGAGATGGTGGAAACAGAGAAGGAAAATGTGTTTTGATGTGTGCCTATGGGGGCAGAAATCAGAGCCGGTCTGCTCGTACCAGTTGCAGCTCATCAAGGCTATGGTGTCTTCTGTAACAATCTCTCGGGTTCTCTTTCCATTCAATAACTCTCCCAGATGTTGCATTATGATCTCAAAGCATTCTTACGAACACACACATATGTGCACATGCATAACTGTTGTGATTTACTACAAAAATGTGATAGTGATCTTATCTTTTGCTTCTCTCTCTCTCATACTCTGTGCTCGCCCTCCCTCAGTCTTTTGCCATGTCTCATAATAAATCTGCTGTTCTTTGAGTTTTTTATAGTGTTTTACAGTGCTTATTCCTGCTTCAATCATTAAAGCGGAAGATTTAGTGTGGGCGTGCTGGACTTGCTAAAGGTAAAACACTGAATTTTGTGCACAGACGGTTGATTCAGAGCAAAAAAGGGAAAATATGAGGCCGAGGGTCACAGACAGTGCAGCCAAAGTACGTTTTGAGGCTGTTAGACTGACCCCCAATGATGTGGTTCAGGGATTTTTAAACCAAACCTTGTGTGTAATTTTTAAACAAAAGATCACAGTTGTCCATTTGAAAACGATCCTTTTCTGCAAACCTGAATGGGTTTTTTTTTTTCTTTTTAGAGATTTAGGATTGTTATCCAGCAGGACTGGAATTTCTGCTTTAGAGATATGAGAGAGATTGGTGGAGGGGTACAAGCGATAAAGGTGGGGATTCAGTTTGAACAGAAAGAGCAAGTATGAACACATTCATATCTAGCAGAATGTGTGTGTGTGTGTGTGCGTGTCTGTAGGTGTGTGTGTGTGTGTGTGTGTGTGTGTGTGTGTGTGAGTGTGATACAAAGAATCAGATCCACAACAGTTGTATGCCAGAGACAGACAGAATGAGACTCTGATAAACTCGCTGATAATTCAATAGTTGAAGACACCACAGAGTCAAAACATGTGTCAATGAGGGCCATTATAAGTGCCTCCGCTCAACACCTCAACAATGTTTTGTGCTGCTCTTGTGAAGAAGGTGTAAGAAGTTGTTTTAGGGTTTATGTTTCTCCCTTTATTTTTCTTCTTCCCTCTCTCTCTAAAGTTGACCCCTTTAACTCATCTGCGCACATGTACTCGGGCTTGTAGGAAAAACAAATATTAAGCAGTCGTGTTTTGCGTCCATAAATCACTGGGTTTTATGGTTTTAGCATTCCCAATAATTCAGACCTGGCTGGCCATGAGCGGGTATCTCACATACACTCAGACATATACACTAAAGTGAATATGTTGTGGAGGTTTGAGTCACTAGTTATGAGCTGTGCTTCAAGGAGAAGAGCTGCCTTTGTCTGGAAGAAAATAAGAGACTTCCAAACTGTCGGCTGAGCTGCTGCTGTTAAGAACCAGAATGTCCTTCTGAGCCCGACCACAGTCCGTTTAGCTGGACAATATTTTAACAGGGCTGTAAGTCCTTCATCGAGGCCATTATTGGTGGATTGTGTTTTTATAGTAGACTTTACTGAGCGCTGCAGTGTGTGTAGGGTAAACCAGAAACAGTTCTGGGCACATGTGGTTTTTCCATAGCAGGAAAAATAGATTAGGTTAGATTTCCTGTTAAAAAAGTACATTTCAGCTGTGGCTCTGGAATGAGGAATAATTACTGTGCAGTGCGTGATGTTGATGGGTGATTGCAAGCATGCCATTCTAATTCTCTGGTTTCGTTTTAAAAACCAGAAAATATTTTCATTTCATTTCATTTTTGAGGCAGAAAATAGCAAAACCAAAGTGAATTTACAAATTTACAGTTTGACCTGCTGATATATAGCGTAGTTTTGTAAATATCATTTGTTTTAGTTGTAGTCAATTCACTTTGGCTAATTATTATAAATCTGTGGGGGGGTTTCTATCACACTGTGATGTGTCCCTCCCTGAGTATGGTTTTACTGGAGGTTTTTTCCTGGTAAAAGGGAGTTTTTCCTTCCCACTTTCGCCAAGTGCTTGCTAACAGGGGGTCTTCTGATTGTTGGGGTTTTCTCTGTTTTCTTTGTAGTATTGTCGGATCTTTATCTCACAATAAAAAGCACATTGAAGCCACAGCTGTTTTTTGTTTTTTTTTAGACTGATAAATAATATTGAATTTGGTAATTCAGTGAGTGTAATTATTTCTTCAGATAATTTGTGAGCTGTGAAAGTAAAGCAAGTCTCCACATTTCCTTGTTCATTGTATTTGTTTACAAAAAAAACATCTTTCAAATACTAATATTGCCCAATAATCTATCAACTTCAAGCCAAGAGTGCAAAACAGTTTGCTATTTCCTCACTTCTTCTTTAACATGTGCACTCTTGTCTGTGTTTAGCGTTTAAAATATAACCGTGACAGGAGCAGGACGTTTCTCAGGTAACCTAACAGCAGAGAGGGTCATAGCGGTCGTGACTCTCACCCCTTCGCTGTCTGTCTTCTGGGCCACGTCCTCTCCTCTCTTCAACCTATCTACTCTGATGCAGTCACAGCTACCAACTGGTTCCCAGGCCCTGAGCGACAGGTCACGCTATGGTCGTCTAGCCTGGGCCCTTGATGCTGAACCCAGAGGTTAACGCGGAACGCATCCTTTCCGGGGGGGTGGGATCATCATCATCTAGCAGCACCTACCAGCTTTTCAGAGATATAGAGGCACAACACGCAAACTTAAACATGTCTTGATAATGAAAGTAGTTATTTATTTCTTCTAGCATGCTAGTTTTAATTTCTAAAGTGTGTGTTCATGCATATGAGCGTTTTAAGTATTTGTGTTTCCCATTAGTGCATCCTTATTTCTCCCTCATGCCCACCCACGTCCTACAACAAGCCCATTCCCACTGAGCACTGACAATCAAAAGGCTGAGCCCTCCCACTCGCTTATGACCAGTGACCTGACTGTTTTATAACTGAGCAAGTCTGGACCAGTTTAAAGGCCTGTGTGTGTGTTTTTATGCTGACATAAGCATTTGTCACTTTTCAGATAGTATTTATTTATTTTTTTATTTATCTTAGAAAAGCATCTGTATGTGTTTGATCATTTCAGTGTAAATATCTGTTCAGCCCGATTAAGCCCCGGCTGTCCGTCTGCGTCCCCTCCAGTAAAAATAAAGATCGGGCTTTTCATTCTTCATGTCAACGTTATGTAAAGCAGATGTAATGTCGATCATGTGGCCATGCAGCATTCTGTTAAGTTGCCTCGAGATGTGTTGAAGCTGCATGGCAATGGGCTGTTTTTCTGCACGTGTTTGGTGTTTTTCAAAGATATGTTATGTGGCAGCAGCAGTATTAGTAGTAGTGTTGCGGGACTTGCTTTCTGCCTGCGGAAATGGATTAAGTGAGCGATTGGCAGCAGCAATATGGGTAGCTTGTGTCGGTATGAAGATAATTTGGAATGGTAATGATGCGTTATTCTGTTTCTTGAGGACAAAGAAAAATACTGTGGAAGCGGCTGCATTTTTTCCATTTGGCAACTTCGCCTGTGGTTGTATGTGGAATTGTATGGTGGATGTCAGTAGGGTCACTGCAGACCTATTGACATCGGATTCAGGGAGTTTAATTAAATCGTGCTCCATCTACACATGTGTACAACTACATGCACGTGTGTGTGTGTTGGTCCAGAGGATGGGGCCCGATGAAGCGAGGAGAAAGCAGAGAGCAGGCGCTTGGCAGCCCATCTGAGGGGTTCGTCACTGGGGCTCAGATACGGCCACAGCTGGCCTCTCCACTGACAATCCTGGCTTTGCTCCCCCTGTCAGGAACGCACTGCGTCAACTCTAATTCCCTTCTAATGAACTGGCTACTGAAGGTAGCTAGGCAGGCAGACCCGGTACACTTATTAAAAGCACATAGTGGAAACAAAACACATGCTCAGTGGAAAAAATATGTCGCACTTTTCTACATTTCAGTTTTCAGCAGGGTGTCTGTGCAGCTTGGCTTAGACACCCATTGAGAAATCTCAAACTCATAATGTCTTTGAACCTGCAGTCAGCTCAAGCAGAGCTGTATGTTTAGATTTTAAGACCATATAAGAACCTACAGTTTCTATCTCAGTATGACGTTTATTATCATCTACAATTGAGCCACAAAGACTCTTTTGTCTGATATGATCTGATGAGCTGTGCGGTTTACGCTGATTCACTGGTTCAGTTCAGTTTTCTAGTCCAAATAAAGATAATATCTCCATATACTATAACTTGTGCAAGGAACAATGATGCACATGTCTTTGGGAGGTCTGAAAATACTTCTTCCAGATCAGTTTTGATGGCCTGATGGGAGATTTACACAGAGTTTGTCAAAGGGTTTTAATGCTGTGGTCCATCGGTGCAATGCTGTATTTAGTATCAGAAGGTCGGAGCTGAAAATTTGGTTTCCTCTCGTGGGAATGAGATAAATTTGGACAGTGTTATGTGAGGACAGTTGAATGCATTTCAGTTAAAGACTGGTACAACTGTGATACAGAGTGAGTCGAGCGGCCTCACTGTGACCCTCTGCTTTTACTTCTGTGGTGCAGCCTGTGGATCCTCTGTTGCTGCTAATGGAAACGGCTAAGCGCATTTAGACAACACAAAGAGCATAGGTTTGTGTCAGTTTACAAAGGTGACAGAGTTTGTCAGCTTTGATATATTGTTTGTTTGCCTGCGTCTGGTACCCTTGATGAATTGTGGTGCTAGATTTTGAAAGCATTATTCTGTTCCAAAGCTTTTGTTGACTTTTTAGGTGATCTTTCCCATGATTATCTATTTTCACTTGCATTATCTCCTATGAAAAGTATTCCCTTTTCTTTAATTTCACATATTTCGTTAGAAGTACATTAGAAAACAACCTAGAATTTTCCATCCTGGAGACAGATTTACAGCTTCTTTGAATCCCATTTAATATCAGTGGATTATTCCACTCCAGTCCCTTCATTGTCGAGGTAATGTTAACACCCATGAGCCTGCAGTGCAAGTGTGCATAAAACCATTAGCTGTGTCCCACTCATTTACACAAGAGTTATAACACTAGAACAGGGAGGTTTTGCCCTTTCACAGAAAACAGTAAAGAGAGGAAGAGGGGAAGGTTATCAGGAGAACAAATAGATTTTCTGCCAGTCATATGAACTGTCTTCATCAGATAGTGATTATGAAAATAACTGAAAAGCATGTGCTTATATCGTCACACTTTTAGATGGGAGATACAGCTCTTAGTTACAGCCGGATGGTCATTACACCAGATATTTTTACAAATCAATTTTATAATACAGCGCACATGCCACAACAGATAGAATAATGTCAAAAGTAATTGAAGGTTTTACGTTCATTGTAGCTGTTACTTTAATAAAAGTGATGGTATCTATTTTGCTCTATGTGGAAAAACTCATAACTCATAACTCAGATGTCATGAACTTTACTTTTTTCTGGGGGAAAACCAATGTAGACTCGCTGATCCATCATCCTGTGATTACGAGATGATTGATCAGTGATGCAAAACTGATGACAATTGCCGTATTTGTAATGCACTGAAATATTAGCATGCTAACATGCTAGGAAGCATTAAACCTGCTCAACATAAATATGCTAATAAAAAGAAAGTTAATATCAATTATGTAATGCTAGCCAGAATGAGGAGACCTTTGAGTAATATATAACCATCTCAGTTTTTGACATTCAAAGCTCTGAATGTGACTGGCCTTTTGTTCTGGGGAGGCCGGTCCACGACTGATAGGGTTCCATTATGTATTTTTCTATCCAGGCATGCTTTAACTGCATGGGCAATGTGTTTGGGATCATTGTCATGCTGAAAAATGAAGCTGATGTCTGTCAGATGGTTTCCAGATGGTACTGAGTGGAGGATCAAAATCTGATGGTACATTTCTGTGTTCATATTTCCATCAATTTTAACAAGATTCCCAAACCTACTAGCTAAAATGTACCCCCAAACCATGACAGAGCCTCCACCGTGTTTTACAGATGGCTGCAGACACTCACTGTTGTACTTCTCTCTATCAAAAATTCAACATTTGAATACATCGCTTCTTAAGACCTGTTGACACTGATTTTCGGCCCAGTTCTTGTATATTTTGGCATGCTTCTTGGCAGCCACACTTTAGTGAAAAGTAGTTGGATCAACGGATCTGTGTCTCAGGTTTGATGCGGAAACCACGTTCATGGTTTAAAATCAGCGATTCAAAGCTGCTAAAATGTGCTCTGACCTATCCCAAGAGTCTTTTTGACAAAACAGTCCAATAGATAGCTGACCAGGAGGATTGCAGTGAAGCAGTCAGATACAGATGGACAAGCTGAAGCTTTCAGTCTGTAGAGGCAGGTGGGCTGATAAAGTGGGCTGATTGAGGGGTAAAGGGTCTGTTGATCTGTGAACTTAGAGATAGGACTGCACCCATCACTCACGCCCAGTGACGGGGATGACAGAACCAGGACACTGATAAAAAAGACAGGAGTAGGCTAGGGTAGTGTGAATAAAAGGCAGGTCATATTGTATACAAACATTACAGTGGACACTCTCCACTGCTGTGATTTAAGCTAAATAGCTTTTTTTCTGGTGGACGTTGGTGAAATCTGAGTGCTCTTGACATGAAAAGTAGTTTTCTTTTATAGATCTAGCACATAGTTAAAAGCATACAGCATCCTCTACAATTAGCCTCTCAATTCAAGTGAAGAAGAATATTAAACAGGGACAAAAGGAGAAACCTTTTATATTAAAAGTAGTTAGAGGGCGAATTTCAATAAAATAGTTAATAGTGTTCAAGTGTTTGTCCGTCCAGTCTGAATAAGACTAGAAAAACTGAGCCGCTTTCATATTCCTCAAAGGCCTCCTCTTTCTGGCTAGCTCTTACCTGTCATCTGGAGCTTATTGAGCTGTCTACTCTGTGTGTGTTTTTGTGCGAGCGCGTGTGTGTGCATGTCTGTGTATGTGTGTGTTTATTGCAGTAAGGTTGGCCAAGCTTTAAGGCCGTGATCTCACACGACAGAGAAAGGTCCCTTTGACTGATACAGATCTGGTCGTAGCTCAACCCCTAACATTATACCTCCACAGGCTGCTTCCATTAACTCCACCTATACTCTTAATACTGTAACACTACTGTGTGTGTGTCTGATAGTATCGGTGTGACTGGATGTGCCTGCACACTCACAAGCATTGTGTGGGTGTGCATTTTCATATTTCGGAAGAGCATACGGTACATGAATGTGCACCTCAGTGTGTTACTGAAAGGACTTTGTGTGTGAGTGTGTGTGCATGTGTGTGTAATTTGATTGCTGTGCCCATTCTTAATGTTCAGTGACTGGACATTTTTGCTCGGTTGAACTCCATCAACCCTGAAGTTTCTTTCCAACTTTAGCTGCAGGTGCCCAATTATATGCACTTCCCAAATCATGTGCACACAAAAAATACAAAACGCACACACACACACAATTTCTACACTTGTCTTTCATCCACATGTCTGCTTGCCTGGCCCTCTATTAGTCAGTTATTCCAATAAAATACACTATCTCATACATTATCAAATGACAGCACATTCTAATAATAATATTATACCTGTGCTGATTCTGGCTTACACACACTCACTCACACAGATGTATGCTGGAGTAATATACCCATCATATCTGCTGGTGCTGAAGGCTGCTTTCATGGGACAGAAGGTTGTTTTATGATGGTTCGTTTGGGCCTGCGTGAGGCAGCAATGTGAGGCGATGGCAGACGAGACAGGAGGCGTGCTCTCTGTGCTCTGCTTTGTGTAAACTCTGACAGGAGCAGACTTCCAGTGACAGACTGAAGCCAGGGGGATTTGGGGGCACCGGGCGGCTCGCTGCAAATCATTGCAAGAGTTTGAAAGGTGTTGAGATGTTAGTGGGTGGAGATGCGACTGAGAAGAGTCTGGCAAAAGTTAAATCTTTCAAGGCGGGGTTGCTGAGTTGTCATGTATTCCAGCTGATATTATAATAACTCTTAAGAGGTTTTCTCGTTCAGTTTTCTCTTTTTCTTTCTCTTCTGTGGTATTATTTGATGGCTAATTAGTGCATGTGGTTTTAGCTTGGAAGCACACACCCAACACTGGAAAGGTCTTATGTCTGGATTAGCATGTCTGGCTGTGTTCAGTGCTACACTCACACCTCTCCTGAATGAGCCCTGTAATAGTTTTCCTTTCATTCATAATCAGCCCATGTGATCAAGACCTGCATAACAAGCTCAGTCCTGGCACTTAACCCTGCATGGTGTCATTAATAATACATGTATGCATACATCATTAAGCTGCATAATTAGCCTGCGTATTCTTGTAAATCTGTGTGCATAAATATGCACGTGCATGCTTTGCGTGAGTTTTCCTGTGTGGGAAAATGCTCTTGTGGTGAGGTGGAGCATGAAATACGACAGTAAACACAGGCCGCTATCAGTGATAAAGCTCCGCTCCTGTTATGTGGATGTTTGACTTGTACTTTTACTGTGAGAAAACCAGAGATAAGACCTCAGAAAAACTAAAGGCAATTTGGAGAAATAATTGGAGATTGTGGAGGACAAAGTGAGCTCGCAGTTGTAAGCTAGGTTGTGTTTTTGAATGAGGAAGGGTTGAACGGGTGAGGGACAAGAGGACGGGCAGCGAGAGGGGTGTGGGAATGGACGTGTTTAGGGTCTCCCTGTGGAGCGGCTCGGATATGGGAACACGTAGTCGACCTAATGAACCGTGGCCGCCCCTCGCTGACTTAACCGGCCTAAGACACAGGCAGGGATGTTGTTGGAAGAGAAAAGTCACAGGTCTGATACACGTCCAGTTTTTGATAGAGAGAAAGAACAATCATAAGAGAATGAGAAGAGCAGGGGAAACTCATTAAAAAAGACTTTTACACACAGGATAATTATTCAAGGAGCAAAATATTAAAATAACAGTCGTGTTGTTCTGGAGGGAGACGCCTGATCTTAAAAGGTTTAAGAAGATTGTGTTCCTTGATGTGTACTTGGATACCAACCCAGCGCTGGTCCCTATGCGCTGGGTCATTTCTGCCTTTGCCTCTGTGGCTTTTGCAAAGCAGCTGATATTTCAACAGGTTTAAGAGCCAAATACTTTGTGTGGGAAGAAAATCATAGTGGACTCTTAGCCATTGACGTCATGGGGTTCAACGTTGGGACCGGCAATTTTGTGGTGCCATGCCGGTGCCAGCCTTTTGGCACAAGGACCAATGCTTTTATTTATTTATTGAATTTTTGCATGAAACTGGTTATAGATAGGAAACTAGCAGTGTGTCAGTGTAAAGAAAAAGGCCATAAAGCAAATGGGTCGGTGCAGATTAATATAAAGGTGGTGATCACCAGTTTGATAGCACTGTAAACCTGCCAAGAACACAAATTGCTTTCAGAAATGTACGAAATGATACAATCGCTGTATCTCTGCAGACTGAATAAGTTGTGCTATTAAAATGAGATTCACGGTGGCCAGTTTTTGTTTGGTGATCGATGCCGAAATCTTCTACGTTTCTCGGCCAAACTGTGAAAGTCTGTGGCCGTCACACTCTATTCTCAAATTCATCCAGAATACGCTCTTTCTCTAGAGCCTCTTGCGCGTGGATGCACAATAAACCCTCGCGTGTCTCCGTTCCCTGTCACTTAAGATACCCAAGCTAAGTCTGTCATTATGTTGTCATAGTTGAAGCATTACATCACCACTCTGTCAGTCTCAGTTGATGTGGAGGCAGCCAAGTGGCGTTCCCCTGGAATAGTACCATTACACAAAGTCTTCATCATAAACCAATCATTCGGACTGCCTCTCCACTTCAATCAGCCTATCCGTGGTCTGTAATGGGAAGTGGTTGGATCAGCCAGCACTCGCTGTCCTCTTGTCCCGTTTGTGACCAGCCCTGGAAACTAAACTGGAAATGTAGATTTAAGAGCAGACACCGAGGTAGAGAACAGGAGATGTTTGTCAGCATTGCCAGTGTTTGCGCAAGTGTTTCCTGTGTGGTCACCACATCCAATTGTATGCTGATTAAAATGGCTCGCTCAGTTTCTGCAGCCCTCAATCTTCTTAACTCAAATCATGAGAGAAGGCAGGTGACTGTGGCCTTGTTTGCAGCATGCATGGGTGAAAGGTCAAGGTTGGACTAGAAAGTTTGAACAAAACATTAATGAAAAAGTGTTGATAATGAATGCTGAATTTGCAGATTTATAAAAAAGTCTTTTTTCCTCATGGTGTCTCTCTTAGATTATTGTCACAACCTTGTTGGTCTCAATGCTGTAACAAGTCATGTTTTTATTACCTTTATTTTACCAGGAAGCTCCACTGAGATAACAACCCGGCCAAGATTGCAGCCATATAACCCGAAATGTCTCTAAAATGGTGCAAATACAACATAAAATACAAATCCACAGTATAAAACATCCAAATATTAAACAGGTTCTCCAAAGAAACATCTGAAAGAAAGTCCCCATCACTGCATTCCTTATTATGCTTTTAAATTCACCAATAATAGAGGCATGTTTAGATTTAGGTCTTGCTGTAAATTATTCCATGTTCAAGGTGCGTAGTGAGAAAATACTGGTTTGTCAGATCTCTCAGAACTTTAGCTTGTGTCCTGAGGCTAAAAAAAAGCCTCAGCACTCTACTGCCTCCTTTAGCAAAAAAATGGACATGCTACACCATCTAGTGGCAGCTCACTAACACTTAAACCCATGTTTGTTATTTTGAATGGTAAGCTACTCTCTGCTGAGCCAGAGATAGAGGATTGCCATTGCAGGTAGCTCCCCCTGCTTTGATGCACTGGATGCTCTTACTGAGCCAAACCCGAAGGGATTTGAACCAGCGCCCTTTCATTTCCCAAGCAAATGTGTATCATTTTGAATGTCAGCTTCTAATGTCTCTTCCTCTATTTTCTCTTTTCTTTCAGGACACTGATCCCACTATTTGATGAGGACACTGGTCTGCTTCTACTGGCTGGCATGGTAAAAAATATGTGCTTCAATATTAAATTATTATATTTATGTAGTTAAATATCAGCCGGAATGACCACACCACTAACATAGCCTCTCTGATTGTTATGCAGGGAAACACTGGGATCGATTGTTTTGAAGTGTCTTCCTCCGAGCCTTTCCTCTCTCAAGGTGAAGCACTGTTTGTTATCTGACTGTACAGATGTCACAAGCGGTTGTCTTTCATAGTATCCTGATTCATCTCTTCTTCTAATTTTCACATCCATAGTCAGCCACTGTGTGACGGATACCTCGACGAAAGGCGTTGCCCTGGTCCCCAAGCTTGCCTTGGACGTAATGTCCTGTGAAGTTGCGCGTGTGCTTCAGCTGGCAGACAGCTGCATCGTGCCAATCAGCTATCAGGTCCCACGCAAGGTGTGTAGATGCACAGCAATACTCACAGCTCGCACATACAAGTGATGGACTTACTTTAATTTCTCCGTGTTTGCTTGTGCTTAATTTTTTGTTTTGTTTTCCAGAATTCAGGTCAAGAGTTTCATGACGACCTTTACCCAGACACGGTGGGCACAACCCCAGCCATGTCTGCTGAGGAGTGGTGGAAGGGAGGGAACAAGCAGGTACGACATCCCTATTCTGGCAATGCTTAATCCAGTCTTCGCGCTGCACAGGAAGCTCAAGCTGTTCATTTTATCACAGGTGGAGAGAGTCAGCCTGCACCCAGAAAAACGACCCAAACAAAAGGCTTCACCAGCAAAACAGACACCTGCAAAAAAGGAACTGGCCAGTGGAGGGAGCAAGGAGGTGAGATACCCAATTATTCAAAAGATTCTGCATTAAATGGGCAAAATCTCTCAATTTAAGCTTGATTTTCTGATTTTCTTTTTAAAATGCCAGTGGATTGAGGATAGTAATCTCATCTGTCTTCCCTACAGGATCAAGCTCGTGACTGCTCTACCTCCAGCAGTCCTCTAAGCACTCCCAGCAGCAGCGCCGCACCGTCTCGCTCTCCTTCCTCCACCTCAGGCCTCTCCTCAGGCTTCGTTCCCAGCCCGAGTCCCAGCCAGAGTGCCAAGGCTTTCCAAAACCTGATGGGTAAAAGCAAAAAAACCCTAAAAAAACACACACATATGGACTCTTCATTTTCTCCATATTCGTGTTGGTGTGTTATCTTTCTTTACACAGTAAGCTGTTAATTTTGAATTATTATTCAGGACCAACTTCTAAGTTCCGTCACATCCAGGGGACAGTCATGCACCGGGACACGCACATCACCAACATTCGCGGCCTCAACCTGACCACACCTGGCGAGTGTGACGGCTTCTGTGTCAACCGCCAGCGTGTGGCGGTGCCCCTGGCCATCTCTGGGGGCCAGATTGCCGTATTTGAGGTACAGCAGCAGCAGAAAAATGCAGGGATGTTGTTTAATAAAACTGCAGATCACATTTTCTCTTAGTTAAATTGAGAAGTTAAACTTTAGCGTGCCGTATCTATGTATGTGAGTATTTTTAATCCTTTCCTCAGTGCTCCCAGCCTGGTAAACTTCCAGATACAGCCCTGCCCACCATCCAAAACTCTGTCAGTGTGGCTGACTTTGCTTGGGACCCCTTTGACACACACACACTTGCTGTCGGTGAGTCCATATGCACTTTAGGGTATATGGAAGTGTCTCTGTGTATATTTAACCTGCTTATCTCCCTCTCTATGCATGCTAGCTGGTGATGATGCTAAGATCCGGGTTTGGCAAGTACCAGAAGGAGGGTTGAAAGAGACCCTAACTGAACCTAAGATCATCATGCAAGGTAGAGCACACTGAAATCAAATCAGGCTCTAAGTTTTAAGTATTTCAAGTTAGAAGGTATGCAGACATTGGTATGTGTTCCCTTGCAGTACACGCACTGAAAAGGCAGAACAAAACTGCCACTGACTGTGAGCACAATTGCTGCATGTATGCTTGACTGCATATGTCAGACTGTACTAACAGCTTCAGGCAGCAAGTTACTTGTGAACCTGGTGAAGGACCTCGCAACTGCAGCGATAACAGTTTTTTTGTGCTTTGGTTACATTGTAATCTCACTGAGACTGTATCAAAAGTTAAAGCGAAGGCATTCATTGTAAAGGTATTTCAAGGGAACACAATTTAAAAGGAGTTCAAAAAGTAGTTCAAAAAGAAATGGCTCCTTAACAAGGTTACAGACAATATTGACTTCTGAGGCGACACTTTGCAGGCCACACAGAGAAAATCTACACCATCAAGTTCCACCCTTTGGCCAGTGGACTCCTGGTTTCTTCATCATATGATCTCACAGTCAGACTGTGGAACCTAGAGACCGGAAAACAAGTCAAAGTTCTTGATGGACACCAGGACCAGGTGAGTGACCAAGAAGTACATGAGATTAAATACAGAAAGACTTTGTACCAACCAAAGAAAACGATGCCTTATATGCAGACTGTCTGCGCGTATTTGGATATGTGAATATCATTCAATGTGCTGATGAAAACCTGATCATCTTAAAAGTCCTGACTTTTTCTTCATCTTCTCTCTTGCTTCTCTTTGTGGATCCCGATCAGGTGTTTGGCATGGCATGGAGCCCAGATGGGAAGCTCTTGGCTACAGTTTGCAAGGATGGAAAAGTTCGTATCTACGATCCTCGCAAATCCACTTCACCTGTGCAGGTGTGTATCACCAACTTTCTAGAAATGATTTGAGTTTTGTAAAAATATTGGATAATATTGGACAAATCCACACATCCAAGACTCATTTTTAAACGCTAGGACACCGACAACCGACTCCTACAGCCTATGGAGCTGTTTTGCTTATTTCCAGCTCCATATTTTCTGTTCCTGGGCTCTATTACAGTAGTTTCATATGATTTACAGTTCAAAGTAATGCTTGCATGGATTTTCTTCATGCACTCCGATTTCCTTCAAGCCAGGTTAAGTGGCACTTACATGCTTCTTTCTGTTTTTTCAGGAAGGCCCGGGGCCTGAGGGTCACAGGGGAGCTCGTGTGGTGTGGGTGTGTGATGGCAAGTACCTGCTGGTGTCTGGATTTGACAGGTACTGGAAATGTCAAAGAGTTTTTAAGCAGGCAGGTTGTTGGAGCGCCAACGAGCCAGTCACAGGAGAACTTGACTACTCACCCCTTTTCCTCCTTCTACAGTCGCAGTGAGAGAGGACTGTATCTGTACTCTGCTAGCTCCCTGTCCTCCGGGGCCATATCCAGTGTTCCTGTAAACGTCTCCCCTTCCACACTGATCCCGTACTATGACCCCGACACCAGTGTCGTCATCCTAACTGGAAAAGTGAGCACACAAACCGAAATATTTCCTCTCTACAGCCGTTGTTCCATGAAATAAGATTTAACCCGACGATGTTCTTTTGTCAGGGTGACACCAGAGTGTACATTTATGAGATCGTCCCTGAAGATCCGTATTTTATTGAGTGCAGCAGTTTTAATTCTCCCGAGCCACATAAGGTGTCATGATCACTTCCTTTATGATCCGTTCATTGTTTTCCACTCCTTTTTAAGTTAACTAGATATTGTCCAACTATCTTTAAATGTTTTCCGCTTGCAGGGTTTGGCCTTTCTGCCTAAGACTGAGTGCAATGTTCGCGATGTGGAGGTAGCTAAAGGACTGATGCTCACCAAGACAGCCATAGAGCCAGTGGCTTTTAAAGTGCCAAGGGTCAAGGTGAGCCAACTCCACCACCTTGTGGCCACTTTGGAACATTACATGCTTTCCCCTCCTGGTGCTTTTTCCCTAAAAAATAGCTATAACTCTTAATAGATGCTGTATAGTTAATCGTGTTTGGCTTTTTTGTGTCTCCAGAAAGAGTTTTTCCAGGATGATGTGTACTCAGACACAGCGGTGTGGTGGGAACCAGCGCTTACTGCCTCTGCCTGGCTCTCCGGCTCCAATGGCCAACACAAAAAGATCAGCTTGAAGCCTAAAGACATGACGCCAGGTGCAGGCAGCGACACAAAACATACACACACATGCCCTTATCCAGCATGCCTGTCACTCCAAATCAAGATGCTTACATCTACAGTCTGCATGTCAGCACTAGACGTGTCTTGGTATGTTTTTTTTCTCCCCCTCTAGTGAGTGAGGCCCCCAAAGAGGCTCCAGTGAGGAAATACCTGCCCTCATCAGTTTACCTGGAAGAAAAGACTGATGAACAGAAGAAAGACGAGGTGAGAAGAAGATAAAATACTGTATACTTTTATTTCGACTTGATCTCCAAAGTTTAGGTACTTAAATCTTATTCAGCACTAACTGAATATGTGTGTGTGATCCAGCTTCTGAATGCCATGGTGGCTAAGCTGGGAAATATGGACGACCCACTACCACAAGAGTCCTTTGAGGGGGTGGATGAAGATGAGTGGGTAAGTGAATGTGATCAAAATATGAATTTGTGACTCTGATGTTGCTTTCTTTCTGAATAAATGCCAACTGGTTCAAAAAATGCTGATGCTGAACTAACGGGAACACATTATCAGTCAGTCAAACTTAAGGAGCATCAGTCTCTGCACTTAGGAAGCATAAACCACAGTTTCACTTGCTTTGGCTCAAATTAAAGTGAAAACAGGTGCACGGTGTAACATTGTCTAACACACCTCATGCTGGTTTCTCCACCACACTTTTGAAATTGTGCTGGGAGGCACGGCAAACCTTCGGGAGAAGCCGACAAACCTGAGCAACCTGAACGAGCTGCAGGCACCGCCTCATGCTACCAGTAATGACGTGGATGCCAGCAGAGCGCAAAACTCAGAAAAATCAGTCAGGAGTTGATAAGGAGAGCACCATGGTGTGTCTGCACCAGCTGCAAAACCATTCCCTTTTAGGCCACTAAAAGATCTGATTGAGCATACATGGGTCTAAAGGCTGCAGAGGCCTGGGTGTCATTTCCTGTCATTCCTTCCTGCCCGCTCTCTGCTGTCCTGTCCGATAAAGGCTAAAAATAATAAAAACATCCCCTTTTTAGGGATGTCTACATGTTTTCACTTTAATTTGCACCAAAGCAGATGTGATGCACAGTGAGTAACAATATCTTATGCTTTCTAACTGGATAGATTGCTATCCCTAAAGTTTAACTGACTTTGTGTTACACTGTAATGGTCAGGTGTCCTCTATTTTTTTAAGCATGGTGTTTAAGAGGTAAATTCAAATTTCTATTTCCTTACAGCTGACCCAGAAAGCTTTATGACCATTAAACATGGATTTTATGTTATCACTTGTTAAAATGCATTAAATGGTTCTCTGTGATTACTGTCAGACAGAAGGATCAGCAGAGACTGAGGGCAAGTTCAAGCCTGTGTTGTATTTTTGCTAACTTTTGTTCTCTGTCATTTAGGACGATTAATGGGGATGTGCCTTTGGTTCAGTCGCCGTGCCAACAGCAGACAGAGGAGAACAGCTCCAGTGTTATATTGCCAGTCGCTTCATCAGCATACATCTCAGCCTACTGAGCACACACAGATTGCTGCATCATTACTGCACAATAACTCCATCTTTTATTAAAAAAAAAAAAAAAATCCTAGTCTTCTGTACGACCTTCTGGTTTCAGTACTGTATGCATGATATCATCTGTTGATGTCTATATCATCAAATTTGACTTTTTAAAATCATACTGGGTGGAAAATTTATATTTTTTCTGTGTAGATAAAGAAATAATATCACTCTTTTCACAGTATTAATGGGAAAATAAACCACCATCCAGGACAGCAATATTTATCAGGATCCACAGTGAAGCCATCTCAGTCATATTGCTTTAGAACAATCACAGTAATAATAATAGTGCTTTATGCTACATTACCGGTTAACCCTGAGTGCTCAAAACAAGGTCGACCTGTGGTTTACACTCGTAACAAGCAACTTTTAAATATCATGCATGAGTATTTTTCATCTCTTTATCCCTCTGTGTGATCATGGTTTGATAATGTGATACACGCTGCCAGTGTCCTAAAGTACTAAACAAAAAAAAGATGATGTTTGTTTAGGTTTGTTGTCAAATAACAACCTGCATCTCCACAGTGGACCACTGCTTGTATTTTATACTGGCCAGTCATAGAAGCGCGCTCAGCTCTGCAATATCTTTAAAAAATGTTATATGGCAAAAAAAAAGAAAAAGATTTTTACGGCACCCAGCTGATAAAACCACTTGTCTTCCTGTTAAGTTAAATACACACACTCGCACATGCACACATACACAAGCACAAGTTTAACAGCAAAAATCCACTCTGAGGATAAAACAGGGTCGCCAGTTTTCATGTTTAGCCATGAGCTGGAGTTTCTATTTGCAGCAACATTATGTTATCTTCTCTTTATTAGCCGTTATTAGCCTCGGAAGCCATTCTAGCATAATTAGGTGCCGGGTACATATGATTGAATTGTTTGCCAGTAGTAGTCTCATAGGTGGCGATCAGGGGTAAATACAAATAAACCACTTCCTTTTGAGTTTTAAGACAGGGCTTTGTATACTTAAGGATGATTGTTTGTTTCTTTTTGTTTACCGGGAAGATTAACTTTGAATTTAGACTCTTGTCGGTGTTCTGGCTGTTTCTGGGATCTTCCTCATTTAAAGGCGCTAATTTTAGTATCTAATTTTTACTAATATCAACTTATCATGGTGTTAATTAGACAACAGTACAGTATTAATAATTTACAATGCAGCAGTCATCTAGTCACTTTGTAGAGCTACATCTGTATCTTCAGTAATCCAGGCTTGATCTCACAAAGTTTGTTTACAACCTCTGGTGGACTGAAATGTTTACTTTCCTGAGGTGTCGTCAGGTTTTTTGTGACGTATACTGTAAGTGCTAATGATTCTCAAAGGCCATACTTTTTTTCTTCCTACTTTTGGATCAGAAAAACTTGCCTTCCATTTGTTTTTATACACCTTTGTGTTGTTTCTGTCTTACTTGAGTGATGGTTTCTGGATTGTTTTTTCAACATTGTCCTGCAATAAACACCTTTTAAAATAATTTCTGCTTGTCTCTGTGTGACTATGAAAACTGGTAAATACATGATATTTATATTAAAAAAAAATCTGTAGACTTTAGTCATGTTTTTTGAAGTGGTCTTGTTTTGTTTTCTCGTCTTGCTGTTTTCAATTAAAACTGCAATTTGACTTCCGGACCGGCAGGTGTCAATGTTCAAATTTTCTCCGTCCAGCCGAGCCGTCTTTAATTTTATATTGTCGACGCTTCCTTGAACTCTGACCTGTCTGTAACCTTCAGCGTGCATGTGAAAACAGAAGAGACGTGCTGTTAGCTGAAGCTTTATTAATATTATTATTATTATTATTATTATAACATGGTAAGAAGATATTTGATACTCTTTGTATTTATTTGCCAACACCGTTAAAGACTGCGGTTGTTCCGGAAGCTTGCTGTGTTTTTGTGGCACATAAGACGTAGGACAGCTGTACCTCCTCACTGGGAGGTCTTTAATTTAGGGTTAAAAAATTGAACTAATTTGAAGTAAACTCACACCCAGTAAGGGTGTAGACGTGTGTAGAAAGCGTGTAGATATTGCCAGATGTAATGCAGGTGTTGTTGACTGTGAAGTCTTGGTGTGTTTTTTGTGATTAACTCTCATTCTTGATGTTTCTTCCCTGTTGTAGGCTAAATATCTTGCACAGATCGTAGTGATGGGAGTTCAGGTGGTGGGACGTGCATTTGCTCGTGCTTTGAGACAAGAATACGCAGGTATGACCCGGAATTAGTCGGTTATTCGATTCTTTCACCGGCAATAGATTTCTAAATCGCTGTATGAAATTTTCTAAGGCTGCCAAGTAACCGTTACAGGACAAAGGTGCTCGGGATACATTGTTACAAAGTACTGACGTAGTTTTACATTCAACATAAGGTAACATAAGAAGTATCAGTTTACTCTGAGTAATATAGGGCCACAATTGGCCATAAGGTAAATTGTGCACACCATTATAGTTTCACTTACCTTAGATAGAAACACACTTTGCAAATTTCAGATAAATTTTGTCGCACACAAAGTCTGATCATCATTTTTTATCACCGTTACATGTTCACTGGCCTCAGGTCTGCTTTTAATGCTTCATGGCATGGGTTCATGAAGCTGTAAATATTCCTCAGATCAGTGCTCTATTGGATTTAGATCCGAGGTGTGTTGGAAGTAGCTACCAGAAGAAGGTACATTGTGGTTGTAAAAGGATGGACGTGGTCAGTGTTCTGTTCAGAAGTTTTTGGAAGGAATCTCAGGAGAAAGATCTGTCATTCAAAAAAGATTTAATTTGCTTTGGCAGTTGAAATTACAAGTTTACAAAGTGCTGTGGACCTCTGTGTGAATTGGCAGCATGTTTCACAGAAAGGCTGACCCTCAAGCGGACTGCACATTATTACATAGTGAGACAAAAAACATAGATTATAGCAGCTATCTTCCTCCCCCACGGACGTGGCAGTCTTGGTGTCTGCTGCGAAGCATCCTCGTATCTCTGTGACCTCGTCTGGTGTCTGCTCCTTCCTCTGTAAGAGAAAGAAATGGAAAACACCTCTCTGCCTAGCCATGATCATTTAATGTTATTATCCATTGTTCTTCTAGTGATTCATATTTGGGACTCTCTGACCCAGAGACTTATTCTAACCATTATCTATGTGTGTGAGCGTGTTTGCAATTACCCCTCTGTACTCTAAGCCGGCGGTCCCCAACCCTCAGGCCATGGACCGGTACCGGTCCGTGAGTCGTTTGGTCCCGGGCTGTGAGAGTTGAGGCTCGGGTGTGAAATCTATGGTTTACTCAGTTTCCCTGTGTCTTTTCCTTTGTGTTATGAATAAATGTTATTTTTTTGATAGCTGTACTAGTTTTATTTCGTTTATATTTATCCGCGACATCTTAAAGGCCGACCCATGAAAATATTGTCAGACATAAACTGGTCCGTGGAGCAAAAAAGGTTGGGGACCGCTGGTCTAAGCAATTGCTACGATATATCAGTTCGGACGGTCACGCCGAACGAAGCTTCTGATCTTCAAAAGACTGAGTGCCAACTCATATGAGCACATTTGCAGTAAGTGTAAGAAAATGATTATAACCGCTTATTTTAGTAAGAAAAATCAAACATTTTCAATACTCACATCAGCAACAATACTAAATTAGCTGTGACAGTGAAAACACGCTTACCACTGGGCCCAAAGTGTGCCAATAAACTATCCGCTGGACTGTTACAGGATCAACAAATCCTGAACTGTTGCTGTTTATGCCAAATTCTTACCCGTCATCTGAATTATTGCAGCAGAAATCGAGACTCATCAACCCAGGCCGCTTTTTTATGATCTTATATTGGCTAATTTTGAAATTTTAGCCTCAGTTTCCTGCTCTTAACTTACAGGATTTGCAGCCATTGTTGTCTTCTGCTGCTGTAGCTCACTTGGTTCAAGCTTTGATGTGTCCTCTGTATACCTTAAGTCTAATGAGTGATTATTTGTGTATGTGTTAACCTCAGCATGTCATCTTCACCACATCTGCATGTCTCAGTGCATTGAGTTGTTGCAATGTAATTGGTTGCTTAGATATTTACATTAATGGGAACCAGTGTACCTAAGGGGCAGGTTGGGTGTATGTGAATCACATTTGTTTTTGTTGTGTTTTGCCACACAGCCAGTCAAGCTGCAGCGCAGGCCAGGGGCCGTTCAGGTCAGGAGTCGGCTGCCGCCTCCAGCATCACTGGAATGGGTTTACAAGAGGCCCAGCAGATCCTCAATGTCTCCAAACTTAGCCCCGAGGAGATTCAGAAGGTACAGTCACACTTGCGCTACTCTTAGATCCTTTTAGGGTTAAAAATAGTCTGGAGATCTAAGAAGCCTTTTTTTTTTTATAATGCCATCTGATGTGAAAGCTTTTTACTCGTACACAATTATTAAAACAAATACAGTAGTTTGGTTAGTTTACGGTCAAAGATTGCATGGAAGTTAAACCTTGTTTTAGCGCTTCCTTAACACTAGAACACTAACACAGGGTATATTTTATATGTTCCTTCCTATCCTTCCTATCTATCCTATCTGAAGTATTCTTCTTTTATTTCTGCCTATAAAACATTTGATTAAACAAAAAAAACCTGTATCATGGGGGGATCCAATAAAAAGGCTGTAAAACAGCAGAATGAAAATGACAATCACATGGGTGAAAATCGTGTTCTAGGATTAAGAGAGGGGCTTTGGTGATTTTTCACTGTCTGTTCTTGTATCCTACAACCTGTCTGATCAGACCTAAGTGGAGAGCAACCTGTACGTCTGCAGAAAGAAATAATATGCTTGTTTCTTAGTCTCAAATCAATATTGATTAATTCATTGGGATGCTGAATGATGTCATGCTATTGATGTGATTTGCTAGATTATTTGGTTAAAAAGTGTTTTTGCTGGGAATAAGTAAATGGGGTCAGATGCTGTCATTAGAATACTAACAGTGAAGTGTTTCTCTTCACCAGAGCTACGAGCACCTTTTTAAAGTCAATGACAAGTCGGTGGGGGGTTCCTTTTACCTACAGTCAAAAGTAAGTACTCTGTACCTGCATTCACTTTCTCTTTCCAGGCAATTTTTAAAACGTGTGCAGTTAATGCTGCAAGAATGTAAAACTTGGTACACTGTTTTTTTTTGCCTGTCTAAATATGAAATAAGCACAAAAATAAATGAATGATTAAAAAGTACAGTTTATACCTGTAGGTGTCAGAGTTTAGAGTCTCAAACTCAGATGTTTCTATTTTATCCCAATTTTTCCTAATATTGTTTAGACAGAGCCAGCTGTTCTTAAAGGTTTTGTAAACTGTTGCAAAAGGCATTTTTATTTTGTTCTCTTGGGTTCTGATGATGCAACGACGAATCCGACCAAACCAAATAGAATCTTTACCAAGACACCGAAAACATTCGCTCCACTTATTGGTCAGATGTGTCTGAGAACTGAGAAAGGATCAAATATAGGATATACATCATGTCATTTGCTCATAATGGTGGAAAATGTAGAAATACACCAAAACCATAACTTTGCACTTTGTGGAAATGTGTTGAATTTCTACTTATTCACACTTTGCCTGGAAAAACACTGAGCAGAATAAAGTAGTTAATGTCGATCATGCAGCACAGATATTGTGACGGTTGCAGGTTTCAGTGCCCTGCCTTCTTCCACAATACAAACATCACTTGGCCATACGAGCTGTTTAGTTCCTGAGGGAAAAATAACCAGTCTGATCAGACTGTACTAAAGAGGGAAGATGTCAAACGACTCTGATGCTGACAAATTCCCCCGGAAGCTGTTTATTGTCAGAGATGCTGTTCGTGTTCAAAATGCTGTTTGAGTATTATTTTTAAAGAAGTTTAATTTTCGATCTAGGACTGTAACGAAATTATTTAAAACTAATAAAACAGGAAGTATAAATACACTGTCTACTATATTAAACAGTGCCGTGGGAACATATTTTCCCCCTTCCTCATTAATTTTTTTTGCATATTTGTAAGATCCAGAATTTTTATCTACTATTTTTTGTTTCCTAAACTTTTAAAATTTATAGATTAACATGCAGAAAAAAACAAAAAATAGATAATATTGATCTAGCTTTGGTTATTTTTTCCGAGTTTTTAACTTGAAGAACTCAAACTGCGTCTGTTCTTTGAATTGAATGAAACTGTGGTCTAGTTAGGATGCAAACCGTCACTTGTAGTGCAGACGTCTGATTTCAAAGCGCCACTACGTTCACAAGAAAAACAGAATTGCCACAGACTGAAAAGTCACCACGGGGGCAGATTTGACTGGTCAGGTCGGACCAAAGTTCATGTTTAAAAGATCTGTTTTTTTCACTCTCAGAATCAGCCCTGATAGTTTCTATGACAGATGTGCAAATACAAACATAACAAAGACCCGTTCTCATCGAATATCAAGTCACGCGTAGGTGGAGTCGACTCTTTGTGATGAGTAATGTTTGACGTTCAGTCAGTCGTTCGGTACTTCGTCTTTGCTGTGACTAATTTTGTATTTTTAAAAAACATTGAAGTCACCTCCTTCTCTTTGTCATCGCTGTTATTGTTTGTGTGTAGGTGGTGCGAGCCAAAGAGCGTCTGGACGAGGAACTAAGTATACAGAAACAAGAAAAAAAGCAGCAATCACAGCAGAACACGGAAACATGAAGGACAAAGTGATGCCCTGTCTTTCCTCTCCCCATCCTCTGTAAATTATAACCCAATTAAAAGTCTTCTCCTTTTCGTTAGTTTTGACTTTTTGACACTTTTCTTGCAAAGCAATGAAATGCAAAACAAGGAAATTGTAATTCTATAAGCACAATTTTAGCTTATGTGCTGAATTAAACTGCATCGAGTTGAATGCTAGTCAGGTTATTCTTGGTTGGTTTTGGTTTGGTTTTTTTCACCTTTTTTAATTTTGTACAGTTAGGATAGAAATGAAAATGCACACAAAATTATCAAATGCAGCTTTATTAAACATTGTTTTATTTTCATTGACATTATTATCAATATCGTAATAAAATTCCTCTAAAACAGGAGAACGCCGCTATGTTGTACCAATTGGAGACTTTTACAACTCTAAATTTCTGCATGTTCAACCGTAGAACACGATGCCAGGAAAAAAAAATATATTTTCATATAATCATTTTCTTTTTCATAGTGTATAACTTCTACATTTACCTATAATAATAAAAAGGCACTTGGAAAAATTAAAATACTGACATAATATCTCACAAATGTGCAAAAAAACAGAACTTGGAACAGGCCTTGCGTGGCCTTAGTCTTATCATTAACCCTTTGTGCAACGCTGTAGCGCTGACGGTCAGCAGCGCCCCTTTTACCCTGACCCGACTCGCTGGCAGCTTTTTGCCCTGAATTTCAGCTCCACGTGTCTCAACATGAAGTGTTAAAATCTGCAGGAGCTCGTACCAATTTTTCTTTTTATGCTATATGAAAAATAAGACTTTAGATTTCAGACATTTTAGCCACTCAGAATGACTTTTTACAATGACTTTGTTCCCAAAAACAACCGACGAATAACGCACTACGCTGAGAAAAGACGTGACAGCATCACCTTATCTACACTCGCTATGAGGGGAGAGGGGGCGGGGAGCAGTTTATTACAGGCTGAGCTCAAAGGGTTAATGGATCGTACAGCTTATTTAATATTAAAGATGTGTGGACCCTGGAAGGATCTGTGTCAGTATCGTTCAGATTTCTGCAGCCACGCCGAGTCTCTGTCCCTGGCTTCGACCGGCAAAAGGAAGAGACAGACAGGGGAGGTGGAGGAGGAAGAGGAGAGCCGCAGCATCTGTGGGTTTCACTGTTGCCATGGAAACCGTGTCTAGCCTACTTAACACCTGTTTTGGTGACATCACACGCCAGTATTGTCCACTCAAAGAGCGAGAAATTCTTTTCAATTCAATACCCACCCGGACTCCAGAGACAGGCCAATGGTGTGTGCGTGTGTGTGTGGTGATGGGGGGGGGGT
>VUQR01009815.1:0-24165 GCA_015108515.1 Hemichromis elongatus | reverse complement strand
GGTCTGTCTCTCTCGTGATGGTCATCTAAATGCAACGCACAGTAATAGCAGCTTTTGTAATAAGGCAAATCGCGCTAACATAATATGCAATGCTAGTTGATTAGTTACCTGCAGTATTAACTGGAGAGGACGTCCAAACGCTACCGCTGCTGCTGGGTTGAGCTTCGTTAGTCCGGAGCGGATCAAAAACACGACGTTCATTTAAAGCAGTCGCGTTTTTCGAGCAAATGTTTTTGCATATTCGTAGTGTTTCCTCCCTTTGATGAAATCTCTACTTTGTAAGTATTGCACGTTGCCCTGTTGTCATCCTTTCTCATAAAGTGTAACCAAACTTTTGAGCGTTTGTGCCGCTTAGGCGCCATGTTTCCTACTGGCTAAAAGACGCTACACAACGTGGTGACGTCATTCGAGGCGACTGGAATCGATAAGGAAATCGTTTGTAAAAATGGCAAACGATTCCAAGGAATTGAAACAGTGGGAACCGGTTCTCAACAAGAACCGGTTTTCAATACCCATCCCTTCCTGCCATACTGCTTTTGGGTCTCCAAACCAGAATAAACACACAATAACAAAATGTAGACCAGCGCAATACAAAAAGGCCAAATTCCTGTTTTGTAAAATGATTTTCCATGAAAAAAGCCAGAGCAAACATTTCTCTGCATTTTTCAAGCCAAATAAAGTGAGTAATATAAAGACAAAACTTCGTCACAGCGGGCTTACGGCCGCCTCCTGCAACATGTAGGAGGTGGACAATCTCAACATCCACCCAAACAAGCACAAAATCACAGTTCAGTTTGATTTTCACACTAAAACAGTTTGGAAGTGAGAAAGATATTCAGGTTGCTGACTTTACAAAGTGGATGCAATAGAGTCTTACTGCTTGTTTAGTCACCAAAGGGTGTAGTAGAAATGCTCACTTTTTTTTGCTGCTACTAGCTGGAATCAATCTGGCAAATGTTCATTATTCTCTAGTATTTGAAAATGTCTTTCTATGTCAGTCTGCGGATGAAGTCAGTGAGGAGATGAAAAAAGGATCATTAGGTGGATGTAATTCCCAACAGGCTTGGACAGACTCTTACCTGTACTCGATTTGATAGTTTCTTGTCCGACCGTTTGCCCGAGCAGGTCGTACTGGTTCAGCCGAGAGCTTTCTCCTTCCACTACAACAGACTCGGAAGCATTGCGAGTCCAAGCGTAAGTCACCTCTGAGATTGTGTATGCATCTAAAAAGGGGAAGAGAGTAGACCCATGGGAGATTAACTGATACGGTTTTTAAAAATCCAAATGAAAAGCCATTGTGTTTAAATGATACTGCTGAGAGAAACAAAGCCCCTCACTGCTTGACGATGTCACTTGCGGAACACAAACAAGATATCAATACGTAGCGACATTTGGCCTTTTCAGTCAGCCACAGAATTTACTGAATATGGGATATGAGAGTGTGTCTGCTGACCTGAGACTCTCTAATGAAACAGGGGGACATTTTTACTTCAGTACATTCAGTAATTTAAATATTCTGTCAGGCATGTTACACAATAGCATGTGAAATACTGTAGATCACCACATAAAGACGACAGGACATCAAGGCATTTCAGACATGACCCGCTGAGGTAGGATAATTATTGCTTTTAAAGCAACATCTTGAAACAGCGTAAAGCAAAAAAATCCATCCAAATGTGAAGAAGCATTAGCAGAATTAAATACCCAACAAAAATATTTGGATGAGCTTAGCATTGGTTTCCCCATTTTTACAAGTGACTTTTCCAATTAGTCCTCTCTCCGTAGTGTTGTTTGTGCCACTGCCAAAAAACTGAGCCATGCATTCTAGCTTCACTTGTTCCTGAGGCTCCTCCCCTAGCCAAAGGACCAGTGAGAAGAAGGAAGGAAAGAAAAAAACAAACAAACAAACACAAAAAAACAAAGCAGCATTTTACTTTTGAGTTCCCTCAGGCACTATCATCATCAGAGTTACTCACAGCTGCCAAATTTTAGTGGACAGGAATGAGAGTCCATGGGGAAATCCTCCAGATGCATTGGGCACTCTGCATGCACAGTTAACCTGCATCCAATTCACAGAAAATGGAGGAGACTTTGCAAATGCATGAAAAGTATACAGCACAGATAGAAAGAAAATAAACTCACAAGCCTCATGCACTATTCAAGACACTTCCCATCTGTAATGCCTTGAAACAAAAATAATTCATCCTAACTGTAATCAGAGGAGCAAAATAGACTTTTTTAAAATGTTTCTCTAATGATAAATCCACCAGGACAGTTTTCAGTGCTGAACTCTAATTCTTATTGTTACCCATGAATCTTTAACTTGGCTATTTTACAAAAAAGGTGAAAAAAATAGTAAAGCACATTCTTAGTTTTTATTAAGATGCCAAATTACAGATGTTTGTGTTTCTAAACAGAAAAATTACTTTCACTGTTTGAGTGTCACTTCTCATAGTCTAGTGTGCCGGCGTAAATTTAGGTATAAAAACATGAATCTCCTTCAATGAACTCAGTAATTTTAGTAATTTTAGCGATTTATTATTATTATTAAAAGTTTTTACATTTCCATTGACTTTTTTTAAAAAGTCAATTAAAGCGTAACGTTGAATGCGAGAAACAGGAAGCATGAAAAATACATTTGAACAAATGGGATTCTGTGTTGCTGCTGTATTCACGCTTGCTTTAGCAAGAAAAGTGTTCCATCCAAGTCATTTCTCTTTTTCTTTCTCTCTATTTTAGGAAAGTTTGTCGACTATCTGGCAGAAGATTGGACTCTCATGTTTCTTAGGCAAATATGACGTTATATCCAGCAGCCTGGCTTTGAGAGTTCCTGGGCTCAATGTCCCAAACAAATTAATGTTGCCACACAGCTTCCTGGAGAAAAGGGAAGTGAAAAAAAAATAGCTAACTGTATTCACTTTAAATGTAATAAACACTTTATAAAAAGTTTAATTTATAGGTAGTGTAAGTTTACAAGCTTCCCTTTATATTGGAACCATGATCAAAATGTAGTCTGTATTTTTGCTTGCGAAGAGGGGGGCTAACATTACTTAGCCATTTAACAAAGACCCACTGGTTGTTAGTTTCAGGGTCACTTTAGTCAAGTTTCTATAGCTATGGTGAAAAATATCAACAATTCAGATCTAAGTCTATTTCCATCATCATTTTTTTGACTTACTGAGCCAATCTGAGCCAGTCTGAATTGACTTTGGAGAAGGATGGATTGACTTGAAGCAGCTCTGGCTCTTGAGCTTGTATCACAGGGTTAAAAGACATGTATTTAAATCCAGCGCTTTACTCTACAACGAAGAAATCTGGTATTAAAAAAGAAAAAAAGTGCCGGGCAGCAGAGAAATGCCTCGTTTAGTCTTCCAGGTTCCTGTGATGATGTGACATTTCGTGTAAACACAAGCTAACACATTGCTAGCAAGAGCTCTATGTTTGCCTTATAGATGTAATCAGTGCTTTTAAGTAACCCTCAATTAGACAGCAAATGTTTTTTATCCAAATGATTCCTTTACGTTTCTCACTGTTTCTGTCTTTTTGCTCAGACTTCTGTGCCTTGAGTTACCTCATGGTGTACAGCAGTGTCCCATCATCTTTGATCCTCAGCAGTTTATTGGGCATGGTCATGTTATGAGCCACAGACTTTTTCCCGTTGTGAAAGAAGGTGTCCGGGGTCCAAATCTTACTCGCCATCAGGTTGTTCAGGGGTAAAATATTCATTGGCCCATGGAATTTCAACCTCTCGTCCTTCCAGCTTTGCCGGAAGAAAACATCTATGGTGTACTCCTGAGAAAAAAAGAGATACGTTCATGAGTTAATCTCACTATATTATTTCCCCATGTATTAAAAAAAGGTTCATTCCTACTCAAAAAATGCTAAACTGTGTACTAATGGGTAGATCTTCACAACTAACTTCACCTGCCAGCTCTGTAGGACCTCCCCCTGTTCCCAAACAGCAGGTCTCCATGAAGGTGAGACCCACACTCGCCCTGTTCCTTCACAGCTTTGCTGTTTGCTGTTTTCCTAAGCTGACTCTGAGGCCAACACAACCCCCTTAACCTACAATACTGTGTTGTCAAAAGACACCACACACAAGCAAGGATTTAGGGCAGAAATCAGTGCACCGTGAAATGTGTATACGTGTGAATGTTCGTGTCTGTGTGATTCACACAGAGCAAGCGAGGGTGAGAAGCAGCAAGAGATACATTTCTCCAGAGTTTTTTTTTTCTCTCTCTTTACTAGTCACAGTTGCAAAGCCTGTGACATTTAGATGTCGGGACACTGAAACTGTGGACTTTAACGGTATAGCCGCTCGTACTCTGAAAGGGCCTGCTTTAGTATGTAGTACTTGACAAAGTACAGTTACAGCAAAGCTCCTAAAAAGTCATTTAAAAAGGGTAAACAGTGTGGTTGTTCAAAGACAGAAAGTAGGTCAGTAAGCTGTGGTTCTTACAGCGCATAAGTTTAGACTTTTTAACTGTAAATGTTGTCTCTGAGCTCCCTTCTAAAACATTCTGTATCCTACTAAATTATTAAAAACGCATTCATCCACCTCAACATCAGATTGCAAGCTTGGTCCGTCATTTTGATGTTTGTGCACACTGTGTTTTATTTTGGGTAACTCCTACATATAACACTGCGATGTCTCAAAGTAAGCACTATGCATTAATCCATGACAAGAATCCAATGTTACTGCTTTTCGCTAGGAGCTAAAGTGGAGCTATTTTACAACATAGATGATTTTTTTCCTTGTTTTCCTTTTTAAAAATGTTTTTGTTCACAAGATATGAAGATGGTGTTACATCAAACATGGCCAAAGTTTAAAAACGATGAGGTCATTGTTTGTAATGCATGTCAGTTTTCTTTCATCATGCATGATGCCGTTAATGGTCACAGTAGGCAAGTGAACTAGGTTGTCTTACTGAGTCCTTGTGAGTCCAATCACACTAGAGGAAAAATAGGACAACTACTTTGCAACTAGGAAAGATTTGTGGCTGCCTGGTGATTGCATTGAATTGAGGCAACAGACTGGTCACCGAGAGGTTATTTGTGCAACACATGCTTGTACCGTCAACCTGTCTGTGACCACTTTCAGTTGCAATGTAATTGCACAGGTCCCCTGGTGAGAGACAACCTGTCTCCAAACAGTTGAAGTCCAACTTTCAGACAGTTATATATGTTTATTATACCACCTGTGATAAATAAAACACAATAAAATATAAATATTTTAGAAACCGTTATTTATTAGGACAATTACGAAGCAAATTCCCAGATTTATACCCAAATTTGATCTGGTACGATCGTCAGACGTTTTTCAGAGATGAGATTCGATCACTAAAATTCTATTCTGCTCAGGGAAAGCCAGTAAACAACTGTAATGTGATATCTCTGTGTTAAATATCTGCAATACTGTAACTCTGTGTTTACTGTTTTTGTAAATGAGAATACTAGGTACACTTCAAATGCTGGGCTGGCAGCCTTATGCTATCTGACTGTATGTGTATTTCATTTGTATAGTAAATATACATCGCTCATTTTTGTGACTAAGTCCCCTAAAGCTAAATACTGTTCATTTTTTCTATTTTTCTGCTTCATCTTATTGTTTGTCTTCCTTTCGGTGGACCTTATATAAATCTTATAGGTGGCCACATCAGCAATTGCTCTAGACTATCTGAATAAAGCCAACAGATCCGAGGAGATTATTTCATCCTGTTTCTCATTTTTTATGAGGCATAAATCTCACAGCAGAGCCTGAGATAAATAATATATTTAAAACTAAATAATATGTTTGCAAACCTGAATATAAGGGATGATTTTAAATTCTGACCTAGCAGCGACTTCCTCCTCGGGTTATAAGCGAGGTCATCCAGTGAAACTGAAGGAAAGGAAATTTTCCTTTGAGCTGTTTGTCTGTCAGTCCATCTGTTTATTCTCAAGATGCTTTTAAAAGGAGGCATCAGAAATAATTTGGCCGACAGATCAACCTCTGGGCCAATTAGCTGATGAGATGTGGGTGGTGATTTGGATCTGGGATTTTTGCCATATGATTTTTAAAAAATTTGATACATTTAAATACATTTTAGCCTGAAAGATTTTATTATTTGGTGTCTTTGTCCCACCCTCTATAAGTGCTGGTTTATGTTTGGCCAGAGTCATTTTGTTCACATGTTTTTCAGAGACCATTACATTGAACTTAACTGCTGAATTGATGAATTAATCACTTGGAAAAATGAGCCTTTAGCAATTGAAGGGAAGCTGATGATATGATGCGAAGGTGGGCGCGTGTTTCAGAATGATAAACAGGAAAGCCCAGGATAAACAAAGGAGTGACTTGAATAACAAGAAGACTTTCAATAATTTATGAGATGAAAATTGTCAGATGAATAGACATCGTGACATAGTGAGGATTACTCGTCCTACTTCAGCACTGAAGTTTATGTGTGTGCGTGCGTGTGTGTGTGGGGGGGGGAAGACATAATGAAATTGAAATTAAAAGAAGTATCATTTCTTCTTGAAGCACGAGCAGGGTGTGAGAGATATATGAGAGAGAAATCACAGTAAGCAGAATGAATAAATGCCCATACGCTGCACTCACCATGTCTGTGTCTGAAACTGGTCCAAAGCTGGTAACGTAGATGTTTGTTTTCACCTCAGTTACCCTGTCTGGATCAGAGAAACACAGTTAAAGACATCACACACGACACAAAACAAGAAAGTTTACGCTGAACTTCATTTTTAGTACTGATCAAAAAGTTTGCCACATATCCTCTGCTAACAGCTTCTAGTGTCGAAGCTTGACGTGATTTACAGAGTATTAAGCAAAAGTTTTGATCTTTTTTTCTTCCATTTTTCAGGAATAGCTACTCAGTGTCTCAGTGTATCTAAAATCAGTGATTACCTCTCTATATGCAAGCGCTTATCATAAGTGGAGTCCTTTCTGGGCTGGATTCAAAATGCCATATGCACAAAGATTTTATACTTTATCAGAGCTTCATCAAGTCAGTGCTTTTTCAGAGCTACATGGGATAATGTTGCTGCTGCTGTGATCGCATATTAAAAGCAATTAGCAAGCTAAACTTGGGGTGGCTTTTATTCTTTATTCTTTCTATTTTTGTGATGTAGTTTCAGGCAAAGTTTTTACCATATAGATACGGAACTATATTGTGTGCAAGATCACCTCACCTACTGTCAAGGTTTTAGGTAACAAGACATAAGATCTTAAGATTCAGCAAATGCAGACTCAAATGAATATCAGCCGTGACATATTAAACCTTGCAACTGTTTATTTTCAAATCTCAGAGAAATAGGCCTCAGTTAGCATATTAAATGTTAAAATTAATAACAAGGCCATCAGAAAGTACTGAACAAGTTTGGCTTGTTTGGAAGAGCCGCTAGTAGAAACCCTCCCCTGTCTAAAAACAAACATAGCAGCATGGATCTGAACAAAGACCTCTGGAACAATGTCTTTTGAACAGTCTGGACCAAAGTGGAGCTGTTTGGCCATAATGCTCAACACCATATACTGTGTGTTATGGGTCGACCATAAGGAAAAACAGTCTAGTGTCAAAGATGGGGCCAAATTGGGTCATGCTACATGACAATCATTCCCGCACACAGCAAATCTACAACAGAATGGCTGAAGAAGAAAATAATCCAGGTGCTACAATGATTTGAAATAACAAAGCCTTAAAGGAGCTATGGATGAACAAATGCCTAAAAGGCTGAAGTGAAGCAGCATTGTAAAAAAACTGGGTCAAAATTCCTCCACAATGATGTGAGAGACCGATAAAGTCGTGTGGAAAATGACTACTTCATGTTTGCAAGCTTCTGAATCAAGAGGTGTTCTTAGTTTTTCCAAACACTGCTTCTGAATGTTGGCGTAGTTTGTGTTAAATAGATAATAACATGGTTTTATTATTTGATTCAGATTTTTTTTTTCTGTTATGTCCTGATATTTAAAACCTTAGAACTGTGAGAGGGTGTACTTTCTTCATCACAGATCTGTACACGTTACATGTATTACGCGTATTGACTCAAAGCAACATGTAAGTTCAAATTTGACCTAAATGTTCACAGTTATGGAAAAACAAGGCCTCGCATGTTTCCCGTTCCAGTGACAATGTGCAACTGCATCAGCGCTGCTGCATCAGGTCCATTCGCTCTCTCTACACTCCGGCTCTTTGAAATATTTACTGAAGATAAATCTCTTGTGCTTGGTCAATTCAAAAGGCTTCCATGTTTCATACTACGCTCTCTTCTACACAGCAAAAAGCATCTTACATACCACCTAAAAATACTTCACTTTAAGTAAAGCTCTCTCATGCATGGCAAGGTGAGCTGCCATGCACAATCCCTCTGAGACATATCATAGAAATAGTTGATAACAGTGTCAGTAGTTTGCAGTTTGAGTATTGACTGTTCTTTAAATACACAGTACCAGTCGGGGTGTCACCCTCATATCGTTCCCCTGCAGGTATGACTACTTCATGTTTGCAAGCTTTAGGCTGTAGGCTGGAAGCACCTTCCAGCCTACAGCAGTAATAAGTGTTAAAAATGGCCAAATGTTTCTCCCCTGATTCTAAAAACACGTTTTCTTCCGCCTACATTTGAGTATCGGTGGAAACCAGTCAGCGTTTTGATAACATTTATGCAGCTAAACTAAACTATAAATCACAGGCCTAATATAAAATATTACCACCGTTCACTTGCTTATAAGACAACATAAATCAGAGGCTGTGGCAGGCTGTGGAGTAATAGGTTTAATCTATTTAGGTAGACATGCCACTGGGTGCATTTATTCATGTAAACCAGGCTGTGGAATGTAAATAAGGCAGACTGAGATTGATCTTTTTTTTTTTTTTTACTCTACCACAGAGGCCTTCATTAGTTTGGTTTCTATTTTTAAACACATTCGTGCCTCAGTACAAACGATGTTTAATGTTAAATGTTGTTCTGCGGTTCTTCCTCTTGTGACAGAGAATGGTGCTTTTTAGCATAAGTGCCTAATGTACTGTAATATACCGAGTCTCTCAATGGCTGTGCTGGTCATTTGTTGTGATGGTTGAATGATTCCTCTCTATACCATTTACTGAGCTTGCTACATAATATTTAAAGTATTGCACAATTGAGAATTACTAAGCAGGAGCCGAAAGACTGAGATGAGGCATGAGGGGTGATTTCGCCACCTGACATTGTGATTTACTTAATCTTTTGAATGTTTAAAGAAGCCATCAGCTATCATGTTTAAATTAAATCTGAGCAAATGTATGATTAATAATTTCTGTATAGTATTTGGGCTGAGGGCTGGTTTCATTAGCTATTTATATGATGGAAAAATAATGTTGTAATTTTCTTTGTTCACCTCAGAGATATTCCTGGAAGTTTTTCTTTTATTGGAGGTTAGTGATTGCTATGAATTTCCTTGAAGTCTCATAGCATTTCTTCACTGTTTCGTGTTTTGTTTTTATTCTTAATACCTTGTTGTAAATGCATTCTTTTTACAAAGTTTCTTGCTGAGTTGTGATATTTACTTTTAAAGCTGAACCGTGCAAAGTTCTTGTGCTGTCCTTTTTCTACATATTTTCATTCTGAAGATACTTTTGTGCAATTTTTTAATTAGTCTTGAGCAAATGACATTGACACTGGCTGCTTTTTCTACTTATTTTCAGTCCAGTCAGTGTACCAGACCACTGTCAGATGACAGTTTTTGTTTGTTATGCCACTTCACATTGACCTATCGGTCATTCATTCACTAAAAAAAAGGACCTAACTTAAGGGAAGAACCTGTGTTGTGTCCCCACATATCAGAAAACTTAGCACAGAACCAATTTGTACAGAGACACAATTTATTTTGAATTTGTTAAGAAGAAGTGGCAGATCTGAAGCTCTATCTACAACTGATGAACAGTTTCATCTCATTAAGAAATCAGGGGGAAAAAATTGAAATCTTATCTTTGAAATGAAAAGGTGTAGAAGAAGAAGCCATTTATTATTAAGAAAGGAAAACAGCAAGAAGAGGCTCAGGTATGCCAAATTACACAAGAAATGAACTGAAAATCAAGCCTGGAGAATTATTCTTGATGCACGTCAGCACTGTATTTATAACAGTTATAAAGCCCATACATTGTTCCATGTGGTGGGAAGGACCAAAGACATTTAAAAAGACAGATATGACACCAGAGGGCTCCTCAAAAGGTTTTAGATATCACCATTACCAGGCCTCTCGAGAACTTCAAGACATGTTGAGGAGGAAATTTATCCATTTGGATCAAGGACACATCTAAAACCTGCAGGACACCGGCCCTCGAGGCCTGGAGTTGCCCACCCCTGTTCTAGATGGACTTTGGAGCTTACAACAGAAAGGAGACAGCCTTATTTCTCTTTTTTGGGAGGGTACAGCTTTAACGTTAGTGATCAGGATTTCAGTTTCTGAGGGTTTTATTAATATTCATTGTAATTGTCTTTTTGTATTGGGTGTACTTTGTAGAGGGTGCTTGAAAATGAAAAAACAAAAACACCCTCTTGTCTTTTTGGTTTCATGGTGTTCATTTTAAGCACATGTTATATGCAAATGCAGGCCCATGCAGGTCATTTATCATGTCTGATTTAGAAAACTATTTAATCAAGTAAAGTAAAGGACTTTACACAACCACACATGCTCACTCACAAATACACACAAAGAAATCACAAGCCAGTATCAAAAGCCCCTCAAGAATAAACAAACACAGGTCTGTAAAAAACCAAATCCATCACCAAATGGTAGCTGCACTCCATTTGCATTGTACCAGTGGGACAAATTCAAAAGCAAAACTAGCTTTTTTATTATTTATTTATTTTATTTATTCTAGTAGCAAACCTAGAAAAGCACTGCCTTCAGGGAAAATATGTGCTTACTGTTTAAAAATATCAAGAGTGCATTTAATGCCCGAGGAAATTAGGATATGTTATTTAAGGGAGCAAGGACAATACCTAAAGTTCATTTATTCAGCAACAGTCATAAACACGTGCTTTTCATATAATCTGAATCATTTGGTACAGATGGGCCTGCTGAACCATGTTTAATTGGTAAGACACAACCTGCCTGTGTTAGAGAGTGTGCATTCCACTGTGCAACGATCCAAATGTCAACTTAACTCTTGCCAGTTTCAATGGAGATGAAGAGAAGCAGCAAAATGACAAACTGTTAGAGGAGACACAGTCTTTATCAAACGAGCCAGATTTCACTTGAATGAACAAAGCGCTGAAATTTTTAGAAGCAGCACATTGACATTGTATAAAAACTGCAGGGTTCCTCATCCGGATTGCTCCGTCACAAAGGTGAGGAGAGAAGGTCAGTTAACCCTCTGAATACTGGCAGTGAAGTATTTAGTCTGTGTAGTTATAAATGTTTTTTGACATCTCTAATTGACTCTAATTTTCTTTCTAAGTATTTGTAACTGACACCACATACAAACAAAAATCTGCTTTATTTTTTTGCAAAATATTATTTTTGTAATAAAGAAATCACTGAACTTCAGTCAGTTTCTTCGATTGCAGGCTCTTCTCTCGCTGAAAAGACTGGAGATAAAATGCTCTGGAGTACAAATACTTAAATACTATACCTCACCCTTATCTAAAATATTTTAAATTACCAGACAAATGCCAGGTACTTACTCCTTTGCCAATATATTTGTAAAACAATAACACACCAGATAACAGGGTATTAATTTTTCTTTTCCCCTTTATCTGCTTTGATTCTTTGCTCATACCGAGGCTGCTGGCTTGTGGTTGGCTCTGAGCTCTGGATATCTTTATCTTTAGCTACTTTTATCTTTTTAAAGTTTCCATGTGTGTGTGATAGGTTTATCGTCACAATTTCTTGATGGTCCTTCAAATGTAATAGTGAAAGAGCTTAAAAGCGTACAACATGTTAATGTGTGGCTGTGAGTGTCGTGCACGTGTTACACATACATAAAATGGACTAGTTTATAATCAAACATGTGCGGGGCTGAGCGGCCGGTTACCAGTCAGGACTGAGAGAGCTGGAATTCTCTAGTAATAGCATCAGTCCCAAACATCAAAATAAATTTGTGTTGTTGACTATGGACTATGTTATATTTTAGAGAATAGAAAGCTTTTACGTGAAACTGTCTCTGATAACATAAGGTATGGCTCTGAGCATGAAGTCATAAATAGGTGACAAATTTTTGACAGGGGTGGAAAGCAAATTAGTGGCAGAAGTGTGAATATGAACAGAAGTGAGCTTCCTCGCATTCACACTAATGATGATGAGGAGCAACTGTGCGTTCTCTGTTCACTTTCTGCAGCCTGGCTCGACTTCAGTGAAAGTGTCAGCATTTTCAAAAGAGCACTTGAAACAGATGACAAGTATGAAAAATAAATGTCGAGATTAAAGCAGCTAGGATTACATTTTAGTCCACGGTCTAAGTTACATTATCTATATCAGAGAAAATACACAGTTATGCACGTGAAAGCCTGTTTAGCCATCACACCGCTCTATGTGTTATTTGCTTTAAGTAAATTCTGGGGATATTTGCAGCCTAAACCCACACAGCTATTCACTCATGTTTAAAGAAATTATAGCTGCTTTTTTCTTCTCTGCTGAAAAGGGAAACGTGGGTTCAACTTGAAAACCTCCTCCCTAGATTCATCTTCCCAATCTTTATCATATGATCATTGCTACAAGCTGTAAAATACTTCACCTATACCTCTCTGGTTTATTAGTCTGGAGTTATTCATTGATTTGCATTGTGTCCCTGTTATGTCCACAGTTGTAGCTTTTCTAAACATCTTTAATGAAGCCGCTACAGGGAGAAAATAGATTTTATACTATGGAGCTGCATGTGTAATTAGCCTCTAAATAAATGACTGGATGTTTGATGACATCGGCTCGACTGGCATTCACGCTGCTTTTCTCTTTTTCTCTCTTTCTTTGTGAATGCTTATGCTTAGACCATGAGAACTGTCAAAGACACTGACCCTTTGACCCTGAGTTTACTGTCTGTATGAGTGAGCATGCTCGTGCAGCTGTGAGGAGGCGCTTTTTCAGTTGTTATAAATATGTCATAAGCCAAAGTCCAGTGGAGCGTTAACATGGTGTGTTCCCCCAACGCATACACACAGATGAGACATACAGATCTAATGTGTCGGAAAACATCTGATGTCATTTCGGTAGGAAGGTTAATTTCCTATGTACATTCATGGGTACAGTGTGTTACTACACTGAGTGCTGTGAGGCTTGTGCTCCTGTAGAGGGACACCCTCTAATGTTTTATTGAAGTGTTTTATGTCAGATCGCTGAGTCTGTTTGTTATACAGATACTTATTCTGTGCTAGCTGTTGGTCCAAAAGCATCAGCTAGTGGGATATTTCAGTCATGATGAAGACTTAATTTTTTACTGGTGCAATCCTATCAATCTGTTTTAGTGTATCGAACCTAAAAAACACAAAGACGTCGGCAGATACATTCTATATTTCTACATTTTCTAGATACCTAAGCTTTCTTCATATATTTGGGCTTTTACTGCACAGTAAATAAGCTAGCAGGGCTATTATGTAGGGGGAAGTTGAATAGGCTGAGTGCTGCCAAGCTAAAGGAGGTCTGTTCCACATATGGTGGCTCCTGGGCTGGGCTGATTGCCCCAGGAATTTGAATTTCAAATGGCACCAAATCCTGAGGGAGGAGTTCAGCTTTGGGGTGAGGGGCCAGCTGGAAATGCCCAAACAGGAGAGGTGAAGATGACGAGCGGAGCACTGCAGCGTGCGTGTGGCAATGTGATTCTTCAAACAACAAAATCCAAATGCTGCCATCTGCAGAAAGTGTGAAGCAAAAAATACCAAAAGCCTATCATGCTTTTAAAAATTTAAATTTATTAAACATTTAAGGGAACTCTCTGAAAGCTCTTTTTAATGGCTCCTGTATCAGAGGATACGCCAAAAGTGATCTGAATATTTTATTTTAAACACTTTTTAATTTACTTATCTGACAACATCACCCGTTTGTAGGCCAGTAAGTAAAAAAAAAACAAAAAAAACCTACATGTAACCATACCATGTCACTCACTGCAGCTACAAAATGCTAAGACAGCACAAACCAGCTACACAGTGTTGTTATCCACACACAGTGTCTTTCCTTCTGTATTTCGCCAATACTCTCACTTAGGTTTTTCCATAAAAAGTCAAGCAAGAGTAAAACTCTCTGCAGGGTTAAATGTGGCCACTTTGGCTGCTGTTACTTTCCAGGAAGTGGAGGGAAGTATTATATAATCTAAATGTTTTGTGCAAAGAGTGTGTTTGTCAGTTTATTCTTGAGGGGATTGCTGCCAAAGGTTATCAGTACTAGAAAAGCTGATGTTAAATGAAGTGTTCTCACTTCAAATGAGCCGTCAGCCGTTAACAAAAAAGACACACGTGCTGTTTCGTAACAGCGTTTGTTCATTTCGATTGTATAAACTGTACGTCTGCACTTCATCTGCTTACCCCCCAGACCAGGCCGTAGACGGTTGTCATACCCATCCAGCAGGCTGTCCAGGATGCGTGTGAACAGAGTGATGTTGTTTTTAAAGGAATCAGATGTGGCATCTGCATTCACCGATCTAGTAAGCAGAAACATGAAAACAACAAGGGGACACTTCAACAGTACTCTGATTACATTTTAGATTCAGTTCTTCTCAGCAGCTTGATTTATGGAAAGCAAAGGAGTGGTTATTGTAGCTGGCAGAGACTGCACACCAACACAGATGTACACGTAACCATGTTTCTCATGCACATGGATGACCCAGTTCCAGCCATCTGATCTGGGAGTCAAAACACAACTGACTATGCAAATCCCAGCAGAGATTCATGGTAAATAAATTCAGATACTGTCTCACATTAGAGCTCTACTTAATCACCACTGTCAACAGCTCTGGTATAACAGCCTCAGGTTATGGGCATATTTTACTTTAAGCAGTCGTTGGGAAAGTATAAACAATATTAATCTTTTTTTTCCCCATCTGTGGCTCTATTCCTGTTTGAACCACAATCCACAATTTAATTAGCTTTACTGAAAGCGTTAGATTAATGTAGCCTCCATATTTATGTTACAGGCCAAAATATGATATAAATATTTGATTTCTTATTTTCACGTATGTTCTAGGTTGTGTATTAAAGCCACAAAAAAAGACAATTGCCATTCTACTGGTTTTATCATATGAATAATATGAATGTACCAAAATGTTGTTTTTCTTTTTTGGTTTGTTTGGGGTTTTTTCATAAAAAGTACAAAAATCTGAATTGGCCTGTAGAGGAAACCTACACCAACTAACTTAACCATTAGCTTAAATAAAATTGTCAAACTGAGCCATGAACATAGATGATTGTAGACGTGCTAACATTATCCTGATAGCAGTCTGATTAGCTAGCTAGTTTAGCTTAACTAAGTAAAACTATGAAATTTTGACATAAACATAGAGGATTGTAGATGTTGTGCTAACAATATCCTGTTAGTGTACCTGACTAGATACACAATCACTATTGTGCCTCACAGTGCAGTGTCTGATATCTGATATATATATATTTATATTGATATTTATCGATATATATTTCATGTTTAAAACTAAGGACAACAGCTAACAGTACATTTTGTAGCATCTCCCACTTAATGAAATGAGGTTGGTGATAAAACAGCAGCAAAATGGCTGCCATTACTGGTAGCTATAGTTACACTGAGAAATAAAATGTTTAAAAAAACAGCCGACTGAGCTAATTCAAGAACAGCAGTTTAGTCTGTTTACATTTTCTTTGCTTGCTACTGACTGCAGATTTGGTTGACATGGAATATAGTGTGAGATGTTTTCCTTTAAGTCTTTCATCAACATAAACCTGTTCTTGGAGAGATAATATACAGGGTTGCCAAGTCTTCATGATAAAACCAGTAGAATGGCAAATCGGAACAAGGAGAGAGTGGCGCACATCCTAATACATTTTCCTAAATAATATCATAAATACAGATAAATGCAATGACTACAACACAGCTCTACTAATATTTGAGGTGCATTGCTTAATTGTGTCTGGATTTAATTGTTGCTTTCTTTCTACAAATCATTATATTCTAGATCTGAATACTGAAAAACAAAATTATGTGAGCTTAGCTGTAACATAGCTAAGCCTGCTGTGTTAAGATTTTCTCTGTAGTAATGCTATCATTACTGTAGCAATGTCATGCATATACTTTCCCTAGAGTGCAAAACAACAAGACAAGCATGGGCATGTCTGAGAGGAAGAGCGTCAGCCTTAGATGAATGAAGATGAATTTAACGAAAAAAAGATCTTATTTAACAAGCTTCAATAAACATGTTTCACCACTTGAGGCAAAAACACACTACTAAGTAGAACCAGGCTATGAAGAAGGGGATTTGAGAAGCTGGTGATGTGCAACTCAAAAGTAAACAAATGACTCGATTGAGCTTCACTGGAGTGCTCACTAGTTGCACTCCAGATGACAGGTGCTTTTCAGTTTTATCGTGAGACAACATTGTGCAGCTCCTGACAAGTTCCAAGGTTACATTTCTTTAGTTATTCTTAAACTAAAGAGTCATGTTATGCTTTTGCATAAAATCTCTGGGGAAAACATTATCTAGGCTAGTTTTGTCCTTACATTTGACTTAAGATTACATCCAGTGATTTAATGCTGTCTCACCACTATTGCACTATAATGCTACTGGTGATAGCAACACCTGGTTCCGATTAATTTGTACAATGATATGTACACAATATACACAACTTTTGCACATTTTTTTCTTTCATCAGCATGTAAAACTTAGCCCTCTGCCAATGCTGAAAATAAACTACAGCTTCAGATTAATGTGCTCCACTGATTTGTTTTCTCATAGTAGGAAAAGTCCAGATGTTAATAATAGTATTAAAAATGAGTTAATATTTCCAATAAGCCACCATGATGTGACAATCAAATCACAGCACATAATTAAAATCAGGACCCTGTAACTAACAATAAAATAAAATGACACAGATTAAATCACTCAAACATCTATATTGGCCTCAATGAGTGCTAAAGATGTTTAAATTTACTCGTGTCACATTAATATTGGCTGGTTAAGATCAAAATGGAAAAAAAGTAATCTGATAAAGAGATGAAAGGATTTTAAAGAGTGTTTCATAATGAGAAATGTTCAAGTTCCCTTGGCGCAAAACAACACAATAACAATAATTTAACAGCTGATGTATCCAAAGAATTTGTTGTTCACCACTGTTAGTCCTACTAGCTGCAGTCGCAACGTGGTAAAATGCCTTCTTCAAAACACAAAGGCGCTGATAAGATAGATAATGAAGCCGTCCAAGTCCAGTTTTCAGTATCAGTGTATCTGTGGCATCCTGAAGCCTGGAGGGGAAATCCATGGCCTTATTTGAATCGCCCCTCTTGCTCCTGACACTGGCTGCCTCTTTGTAAGCGCCTGACTGACCTGATCTGTCACTCTGGCCAATATCAAAAACACACCTGAGCGCCTAATGTGTGATGTCCTCACACAGCAGCAGGGCACAGATTATACAGGAGAGATTTAAAGCCATTTATTTATTTATGCATTTATTTTTTGGATTCTCCTGAAAGGTCAAAACATTGATATCTATATGAATTTGTAAATGGAAGTAAATACTGGAAACCACACAAACTATGCATTGTTTAGCTTGTCCTAAGAAAATACATATAAGCCTTTCACTTATAATAATAATAATTTTAAAAAAAACCCCAAACAATAAGACAAAGTGTGTGATTCTTGGCCTTTAGCATATCTTCGCTTCAAGGGGGTCTCCCATTCAAAAGACTCACCTGGTGTTCCAGAGGACTGTGAGGGCCAGCAGGCAGATGAGACGTAAAGGAGCGCTCTCTCTGCTCCACATGGCTGCTTCCACACCTACACACAGGACAGCCGCTGCAATGAATGGAGCCTCGCATTAACAGCCTTGACATGCCAGTAGATTTACTGCCTGTATGCGGTCCATACAGTAGGAATTTATGGCACTGATTTCCGGGGATTCCCTTTAGAGCGCCACAAATGAATTAAAAATAAATAAATAAATAAATACAAGTGGCGGGGGGGCAACTGACAGTAATTAGTATTCACTGACGCGTCCCACTCCTTCACACGCTGAACATTACTCTCACCAAAAATATGATACACCGAGCTGAAGCCATCTTGATAATACAGTCGATTAAAAAATGTGGAAATAATAATTAAAAAGGTGATTAGATGAAACGTGAAAAAAGGTTAGAGGGATGCATCTTCTCTCCCACGCGTTCGTCTTCGAGCCTGAATAACAGTATGAAAATAAGCATTTGTTTTGTGCGTGAATGAAAGGCGACTCACCTCAAGTGCAAAAAGTACCTGCTGCAGCTGAATTCGTCGAAGATGCTCAAGAAAGTTAAAGACAATTCACCGCTCTCCTCCGTCTGAACCAGACCCAGTGAGAGCGAGTCTGTCATGAGAGCCAAGCTGCAAGCGCCGATAAATCATAGTCCCAGCCACCAGCAGGGATACAACCGAAATACTTTCAGTGTCCCAGGATTTAATACCAAAAAAATAAAATGGTTAAATACAAAATACTGTAAGTCAGAGGAAAGGACTCTAATAAAAACAAAATAAATAAATAAATAAACAATAATGAAATGAAGTGAAATGAAAACCAGCAGCAATTAGAGCTGATCCGGGCTTCAAATTGCCTTGTTCAGCATCCTCCTCAGCTAGTAAAGCCTCGATGTGAATCGTGATAAGCAAGAAGCACATCTCAGTCTCCCTCATCTCCACACAAAAACTACAAAGGCTGTGAAGGAAACACGCTGGGTCCTAAAGGCGGTTTGGTATGCACTGAGCCTCCTTCCTTGGAATGTGAGGATGTTTTCTTCACTCACAGTCAAATACACGGTGGAGATTATGAGTGCAGCTTCGTGGAATTCTTGTTATTAAAAATCCATGAAAAATCTTTCTCTAGCTTATCATTTTATTTGAGGCATATATTTTTGGTGAAGTTGATATAGTGTGTGTTCCTGGGACAACTCTGGACTTTTCACATGTGCTGCAGTTGCTCTTTCAGCCCCTGGTACTCTGGTTCTTCTCTATTTTCTCATGCTCCATCTTTCCAATGTAACTATCCACTGGCAATGCCACATCTAACACAACTGCTCCTTTTCAGCCACCACTGTGTCTGGTTGGTTGGCCAGCAGCTGCTTGTCTGTCTGGAACTTGAAGTCCCACGGGATCTTTGCCCTGTTGTTCTCAGCCACCTTTGATGGTGTCTCCCATCGGGACTTGGTGACTTCTAGTCTATATATGACACAGATGTTCCTATGTACTGTCTCAGCCACTCGGTTGTGTCTCTCAGTACACACAGTTCTTGCTTAAATCTTACAGCCTGCTACTATGTGTTGGATAGTCGTGGGGCCACCTTTGTACGGTTTGCAGCTTTGGCCCAATCAACTGTAGACTCCTGCCTTTACAGATTTGGTACTTACAAGCTCTTAAAGACAGACACCATCTGTCTCAGGCATTATGGAGCAGCTCATCTCAGATGGACACCTTCCTGATGTAATAAAGCTGCTGGGTAGTATCGGCCCACATCAGGAAACAAGTCATAGTGATGAGAAATAGGCTAATGGAACAATGCATATAAAAACAACTGGAAAAAGAAAAAATATATATCCCTTATTTTATGACATATGTAGAAAGATAAGATCTACATTATTTATGTTATATCTGGCTAATTCTTTTATTACAGCAGTTGAAATGATGATGTCATAAACAAATGAATAAATACGTAAATAATATTACATATATTTTTATTATCAGTCAAATGACTTTCTGCCAGGCTAATGTATCGTATTATAGAGAATGACCGCATGTGGTATCAAAGCTATAGCTGCCTATCTCTTTACTCTATCTACTTTGGAGCTCAAGCATTGTATTTTGATACAGTGGGTGCTCATATTAAACCTGGCCAGTGTCATCCTTGAGATCCAAAATCTCAGACTTCAGGCTGCTTTAAACACCCACTTTCAGATTTTTGTCAGACTTGTACCTTTGTATTATGTCACTCAGAGCAGTTATCCCTAGTGAGCGCTGGCTGTGAGAGGCCACACCCACCTGCTGTTTAAACCTTCTGTTTAGGAGGGGCAACCAATGAGAACAAAGTCGGCTTAAGAGGCAAATTGTGGATTGGTAAAATGAAGCCAACACAGAAATGCCAAAGACTGCAGCTCCTCTAGGCTGGCTCCAAAAATTGTTAAAATGTCCAACTTTAAAACATAAAAGCATTTCTAAATAGCCAACTAACAAAAAGGGGGGGGGGGGGGGGGGGATAAGAGTTTACCTCTTATAGATAGTTTTCGCTTCATAGCAGCTCTAAGGTGGAGATTGTTTTTCTTAATACTGAATTTGGGAAGTGGTGGTTGTGTGGTTTTGGTGATTAACAGCTACTCAGATATGGGCAGTTGCAGCCAAACAGAGTTTAGGTCTTACTTTTACTAGTTTCTGAACCAGATTTTTTTTCTTACCATTTTTGTGTTGTTGTCCCCTTTTTTAGCATTCTTAATGTGATTATCTGAGAAATAGTATGTTTGCTTTACTTTAGATGAGTGAAGTTCTACATGCTAATGAGTGTAGTTTAGGACTCTATCAAAAAATCTTTTTCTATTTCATCCAAATATGGTGAAACATGGAAGTGAGACGCTCACTAAGAATACACCAAGATAAAAACCACCAATGAATCTTGCACTTTTGCAACATCCTTTACAACCATCAGCCTTTGGGAGCTGTTCTTTCAGCACCGCACATGCTGCAGAGAAAGCAGCGGGCATTTCCCACTACACTCTTTTTCTTTTGCGTAACTACCTCTAAATGCAACACTTGGAAGAAGCCTGCATAGAATAAGAAATCACACAAAAAATAAATCCTATGTTATCCTTTGATTCAGATTGTCTGCAAATTCCTAATAAAAAGCATTTTAACAGGCACAGAAGCTCAAACCCACAGAAGTGCAGTGTCAACAATATGTGTGAACTAGGTATTAGTGACAGATGCTTAGACAGGTTGGAAAAAAAGGGCCATTAACAAGAGCTGGTGAGTGATAACCCAGCAAATACTCTCATTTAAGAAGCAACACACACACACTGAGTAAGAGCAATCAAAACAGATCACTGGTCCTCAGGGGTCTGACCATTATCAAGCAGACACCCTCTGCTATACTTCAAACTAGAAGGATCTCCCATTGATCTCTCCTTTAATCAATTCTTGTCATGTGATCGATGAAGTGGGTCATCTCTGTAACGGTGACCCCTGGGCCCTTAGTCAAGTCCAACTAAAAAGAGAGAGTAGTAAACGGGAAGCGAGGTACATCAAGGCCATCAAGGACAAAATAAACAAATTCTTGTCTTTTATTCTAATCAAGTATGCTTGCATGCCTGTGCATATGTTCCTTTTTTTCCCTCCGAACTTGCGTTTTACTTGTGCTGCTAGCCGCTGGGTTACATACTCTTACAGCACCATGTTTATTGCAAGATGTTTCATCACCCAGCCCACTGCCGGTCCTGAGCGTGTCCCAATTGGACTCGGTGTGACAATGCATATTGATTGAGCCCACGTTGAGGAAGGTAATAATCGCAGGTTAAAAAGTAGCAGCAAAGGTTTATTTAAAAAAATTATTTAACCTGTTGCGTGGGGTCTTGTTTGGCACTCTCGTGAGAAGATTGAAATTCTCCTCAGTCAGCGTGTTATAGAATGATGTTAAAAGACAGTTTTGTCCTGGTAATACTGTGATGGAAGAAAGACTAGATATGCAAAGTATTTCATCATTAGCATGATTAATGGAGGGGTGAGTAACTCCAATCTGTTCTTTCACTGGCACCACAGACTTGCCTATTAACCCTTTGTGTTAGAAGCTACTTGCTTCCAGTATGCTGATTACATGTAAACAGCACGAATGCCAACGGAGAAATGCAAATGCAGTCTGAGACAAGCAAAGGAATTGACTCATGTGGCTTCAGTCAGTGGGGAAATAGCTCAATGATGATCTGGTCAATAAGAAAACACACACACGCACACAGGTGACAAAAAATTGCTTCTGCTGCTTTGCATTTTAACAAGAGGGCCCTCACCCCCCGGTCAGAACAGCTATGAGATGCTTACAGATGCATCTCCCCTCAGAATTTTAAGTCTTTGATATTTGCTTTCTGCAGAACCAAAAGTAAAATCCATCAGAATAAATTGTAAAAGCTATATGAGGAGATATGAGTCACATGTATAGATTTAAACCTACACACAAACACAGTGTCCTCTGCTGGAGAGATCCAGGAACTCACGCCTGAGAAAGTGACTGGAGCAGCATGCAAACATGTCTCCATCACCAGGATCGAATTTTACGCTTTACCCCATCAGAGCATTGCACGCAGCTCAGTTTTGCTTGCGTCTGTGATCACACACGTGGCAGCTGAACGTGATATCAGACCGCACAGCTTTTCATGTGATTCCCACATGAGAGCGAACCACAGCACAGCAGGTGGCTGTTGACTCCAGTGACATTTTGGAAGAAAATACCTGAGCCAGTTGTCGACTGTGCCGTTGTCAGTTGCATGTCAGCACAAGTCGATTCACTAGGCAATGCTGGAAATGCTAAACCATTCTCAGGCCTGTTACCTCGGCAACAAGCCATGCATGGCAGAAGAAAGATGTTTGTGAGAGAAAAAAGATGAGGAGTCCATGGAGGGGCTCTGACACTCTTAAAGTGATAGGTCACCCTTGGAAATCCTTTGTCAACCTGTGTAATTTATGGCTCAGTTGACTTAAATTACAGTCCATGACTTGCTGCTGGTAACCTAAATTCAACGTGTCAACTAAAATTGTAATATTTATAGTGTAATGTTATTGTATCTGCTTATAAAATGCTAAGAGAGGCCCCAACAAGAAACCAAGTGGGAAGTATAGGTGGAACTAATAATAGTGGCTTTGTTATTCATGCAAATGATGGATGCACTAAAACAAAACGGATCGCCCATTCCAAGATGACAGCTCACTGGCTGAAAAAAGGTTCACAGGCCTTTTTCAGTTTTGGGTTCATAGAGCTACCAAGCTGCCTGAAATTATTCCAGACCTCCTCTGATTTCCTTGTGCTCCCCACATGCAGGCAAATAGCATACATTTATTTTCATTAGCTGACTCTTAGAGGTTTTTCGAATTAGATTGGAATAAACAGATGCAGAGGGTGTGGATAAAAGGCTTTTTAAAGCTTTTTAAATCACACGATACTGCAACACCAATAACAGGTATTATCCTATAATTAAAAAGGTGCTTGGGAGTTTTTGAACCCTTTTAAAATAATGGTGACAAATGAGCTTAAACATCATCCATGTTTCATCGTTTTATGTGTTAAGGGCAAAAGTATGTGAGCCTTTCCTTTGAATGTCTGGTGTGATGTCATTGTGCAGCAATAGTTGCAACTAAACATTTCTAGGTAACTTCCTCAGTACTCATTTTTTTGCACAGGCACTGAGAAAGCCACTCCCTGGACCAGTCCATGACTTTAATATTGCATTTAATAAAGGCTAAACCTTTACCTTTATTCTCATATAAGCATTCCTTGTGTGGTTTGAGGTGTTGTCTCTTGGGACAAATGTCCAGATATTTTCATATCAAAATTCCTCATATCAATTAGAAATAACGGTTCCGTTAATGACACCAAGTTGTCATGGTACAGAATCAGCAGATCAGACCCAAACCACCACTATGTTTCACAGATGGGATGAGGTTGTTATACTTGAAAGCAGGGTTTTTGTTTTTCACCAAACAGAACACTGGACATCTACACAAAAACACTTTAATTTGGCCTTATCCATCAACGAAATCCATTTCTGACCTGATTTTTAAAGAGCTGCACATGCTTTGTCTTTGTAACCATTGTTTTTCAGTATTGCCCTGTAGAGTTGGTCTCGGCTCCCTCGGTCTTGTCTTGGTCTTGCTGTCTTGGTCTCGCTGTCTCAGATCTACATAGGATTCGGGAGATTTGGAGTCAACCATTGGCGGAGCGGGGGTGGCTTACTGGGCTTTAGCCCGGGTCATTTTTTCAGAAGCCCGGGGTCTTTTGGAGTGTATTTTTTTTCATAGTTAGATGCCTGATGCC
>VUQR01009814.1:39847-62334 GCA_015108515.1 Hemichromis elongatus | reverse complement strand
CCAACTGAGCAGTTATGAAAATATTAAGTGGGAGGAAAATGTTCCTGAGGTAATGCTGATGAGTCACCTTCTTTAAGGTGGCGGCATGCTTTGAAACCTTATGTGAAACCGACTAGATCTGAAGACTTCCTATATTCTTTCTTATACCCATACATCACAGAGACACCATAATAACGGGGCTGTGCACCAACCCCAAGTCAACATGAAACGGGAGTAAAAAGAAAATGAATCACATAAAGAGAGCAGTGACACGAGGGCGGCAAACAGCAGCGGGGGGGGGTCGGCATGGCTGCGACTTACAGATATGGTAGTGAAGATAAACCTCAGAGAAGGGTTTCCGTGTGAGATAACTAAAATATAATCTGAAAGCAGAAAGGCATTCTCGGAGCAAAAAAGCAACTTCTGTCTTAGAATGACGGCACGGAAACGAGCTCTGCTGCGCCGAGGCCTTTGAATGGGAAATGAGAGATCAGAAATACAAACAGGCACTACAAAGCAAGCGGTTGTTTACGCAGCGTGTGACTGGTGGAACAGCGAAACAGGTCAACTGATGAAGCACTACGTGTGTTTTTCTACAGGGTATACTTAAATTCCCATGCACAGACACTGTGACTTCCATCCAGAGACTCAATCTCACATCGCAGACCATGTCGGCAAGCGAGCTTTGCTCACGTTGTCCGCTTTCTTCTCATGTTACTGTCAGTCACCCCCTTCAATTCTCGCCGCTCCAGATGGCGTTGTGATGCAACTGATGCTTCTTCACACGTGCAAAAACACCAAATCGAGTTTCTCCTCCAGTTCCAAATGGGAAAAGTTAAAGCGGAAAATGTTTGATACAGACCCGGGTCAGCCTCGCTGGTAAGGTTGGGTCATGTTCATCTGTCCAATTATATATTATGTGGGTGCAAACGCTATTATGACTTCACAAGAGAAAAAAAATTGTTTAACATCAGAAAGATAGAAATACAAATTCTCTACAGACTATGGTACCATTCCACAGGCTACATGGTAGTGGATGGGGGCAAGGATAACTATATTTACAGCCTACAGCTAGCAGCTCTGTAAGGCTGGATCAGACCTGCTCTATGGACAATTTGTTTATGTCCACTAAAATGAGTTTAAATCTACCAGTGAGATAGTCCACTATGAATAGGAGTGAAGGAATTGAAAGGGCGGTGTTTCTTACAGGGAAGCAACAGGTCTTCCCCCCTTGATGGCATCATCTTTCCACGTGTAGTTAAATCGAAGCAAAAATTAAATGGTGAATGCTATAAAATCACTTATAAATCATTCTAAGAGTCACAGAGATGCTTTTTACTACAAGCATCACCCTAAAAAGATCTAATAATTGAACTACAACAATTGGAAAACCGTAAGAAGAAAGTTTATGCCTCAGGAACATTAAATTTGAATGCCAGAGCTTTTCTACATGCTTTATTCTACAGTATTGTGTGTTCAAACTTTGTATGTAAATTGGACTTCTGTCATATGATTACATCATTTAAAAAACCCTCTTTTTTAGATGTGCTAAATTGCTGATGATCGGTTTATCAGGTGGATCAGCATCTGTCTAGAGCTGGTACAGAACTGACTGAATCGGTCTGTACCAGATTTTTTTAGCCCACAATCAGAGATGTTTTGCTACAGAATGAAGCAGGAGTGTAATGGAGATTTCCAGATTTGTTCCTTTTACAGTGGCATCCATATAAATATAAGCATGCAATAGCTGCAGGTGCAGAGAGACTGTCCTTTTCACTGACATCTCATCCCTCCCCACAGTGGCGATGCCCTCAGGCCTCCGTGTGGATCTGGTTTACTGTGCCAGCCAGTCACTCACTCGCAGACAAGGGCAGGCCTTGTATCTCAGTCCATGTCTCTGTAGGTCACCATCATTTTCTATTACGTCGCGCTCCCGCCCCACGCCTCCACAGCTAACCTCGCTGACTGCAACTCGTTTGAGGAGCGGCAATCTGTGAAGATGAATGAGGTGCCCGCTGAGGAAACTCACAGAAGGAAATTAAAGGGGATTTAATTGGAATAACAACTTGAGTTCATTAATAACATTTCTAAGTGCAGTCAGTTTACCCACTAGAGCTGTAACTGCAGTCATCATGGCCAACGGCAGAGCAGGGCGAAGAAAATCATCTTCCTTCAGTGTTCCCTAGACATGTTTCAACCTCAAGGCTAACCCCATCCAAGACCAATGAACAAGTTACGGCCTGTCCTATAAGAATAGTCTGTATTATCCACTGTATTAATCTGTATTAATCAGCTGTATCAGTTACAGAAGCTACTTTCATCTGCTCCCTTATTCATAAAGTGGTCACCGCAGCAGGTAGTTGTGTATCCAGCTGGGATCTATATCCCAGGTGGGATATCCCTGGGAACTATATTAACCCTTATTATAAATGTATAAACATATTAAAGAATGTTTCTCAACTTAAATATAGTTTTAAAAAAATCAGTCCCATAGAAATTACACTTCAACTATAAATATTTCATCTTCTTCGGAATAGTGTCTATTAATAAAGGTTTTCAAAAAGTTGATTCTGTTCATCTGGACGTAGCGTTTTAAGTAGGAAAAACATTTCAATGCTCATCCAGGCGACTTCTCCGGTTGATTTCCTTACCCGGATGATTGAGCATGCATCAAGAATTAAGAATTAATTAAGGTTATATGTTCAGATAAATGACACATTAGAAGCTTCCTGGTTGTCTGATCCTGATGTGGGGTTTCACTTCTCAGCTATTTCAATTTCGTGACTCCCAGGACTGCCTAGCTCAGGGGCAGACCCATACACAAGTCTCCAGGAAGCCCAAAATTTCATGCCAGGGATTAAGCTAACACTGTCATCTCATTCCATGTGTCTGCAATCAGAAAATTACTGCAGAGCTTTGAGCCAAATGTGATGATGCCAGAAAGAAGAAAATGTAAAAATCAAGGATTTCGAATCAGAGCTTTGCACAGCAGAGACAGCTTTTCATGAAAACATCCTCAAACAGCTGTGGATCATGGTGGTTGAAACATTATGGTTTCAATGACTGTGTGGTTTGCAGACGCTGACTGAACTGCGACTTCTTTATATCAAAGAATGCTTGAAGATTATGCTAAAAACTGCAACAGAAGGAGAGCAATGATCTGAAATATAAAAGCAAACGCAGGAAGAAATGGCAAAGGGAAGAACTTGGAGATTTTGAGAAAATAGAGTGCTGTGGGGGGATCTAAAGAGAAAGAAACCTCTTTAACACTTTGTAACCAAACCAGTAAAGCAATAAAGTAGCTTCATATGGATATCTTATGCTGTGTGTATTTGCATCTGTTCTTTTCTAACAAGCAGGAATCTAATAAATAAATACATACTGTAACAAGTGGTTATTGTTCACTCAGGTATCTGCAAACCTTGGAGAGATATCTTCTATTATCTCTAGCATTCAGACAGCAGGTCTGTATGCTTTCACAGCTGGAGATTAGTGAAATATCACCACTCAGGTCCCATTTAGATGAAATTCATGTCGTGTGTGGCATTTGAAACACAGAGAAGAGCATTTTTTAGATAAAAGGAAATCACTGATATAACTTCACACGGACTAGCTCACACAGGCCTGGTACAACCTCCTCTGACGAATGGCCTCATTACAGAATGGTCAGCTTATCAACATGCATATTGGAAGTAATAGCAATAAGAGATTAGCTGATTAACGAACTGAGATAAACACACTGTAGCTAACTTCAAACAGGGGAGCCATGAAAATGAGTGCACATTAAACCCATAATGCTCTGTCCACTTCTGACATTACATATGAGCTGTGGGCGACATAAAACTAAACTTTAATAATGGGTATAGACAGTAAATGACAGCTATGTTACTGCCATTTATTAGGGTGTTTGGTCTGCATTGGTTTTTATAGCACTTTAGCACCAAGGCCTGGCTGATATCAGGGCAATGAGCACATGTCATATATTTATCATGTTTGTAACAACGCTATGACCTCGATGCATGGATACAAAATAATAAAGTGATGCAATAAAACCACCAGACAGCAGTTGATGGAAGCTGTTAGTGGGTCTGTGATGTACCAATACAACATTATTTACAATCGACATTAAAAAACAATTTCATATAAAGATCCTATCTGAAAAAGTACAAGATATACACTCACTGGCCACTTTATTGGTAGTCCTTATCAGAGCTGGGTTGGACCTGCGTTTGCCTTCAGAACTTCCTTAATTCTCTATGGTATAGTTTCAACAAGGTGCTGAAAACATTTATGGTGTTATTTTTGTGCCTCTATTCCAAGTGCATGTAAAAAAAAATTTGCAAGTGCTAATGTTGCATTTTTAGGAGAAAATTATTTTGAGCAAAGAAAAGTTTAATTTGAGCGTTAAAAATTAATTGGATGCAAAAATTCTGATTGGCTGTTTTGGTCTCCAATCAGCATGCCAGCTAACACGGTCTAAAGTTTAGCTCTATCCAGTGGAGTGGTTTGCTTTAAACTAGATTAAAAACAACAGTGGTCTTAAAAAAAAATATATATATATATATATATATCAAAATAAAATAACTAAACATACTAACCGAAAATGGATTTGGCTACATTCTGGATTTTTTTTTTTTTTTTACGTGCGCTTAGAATAGAGACACAAATATAACACCATAAACATTTCTCAGAGATTTAGGTCCGTGCTAACGGGACAGCATCACACAGTACCTGCAGAACAGCTGGCTGTATCCAGCTCCACCACATCCCAAAGGTGCTCTATTGTAATGAGATGTGGTGACCGTGGAGGTCATTTGAGTGGAGTGAACTCGGTTTCATGTTTAAGAAACAAAGCTTAAGATGATTTGAGCTTTGTGATATTTATGCCTGGTTGGTACTAAGGTGCTTAAACTGTGCCAGGACAGTTTTATGACTAACTGTTGGGTTGTCTCATCACAAAATACTCACATTTTGAAGCAAAGAACGTTGTTTGTAAATGTTCTTGTTTAAGTTACTTTAATTTTAGATGAATACTGAGAGTATTTTACATGTTAGTTGTATATTGTGTTTAAATACTTGAACAAATTGTTTCCTTTGTGTGAAGCCTGAGTGTACCTGGGACATAAAAGCCCTGATTTAAAGGAGCTCATGTAATTTAATCATTTCAGTGACATCAGTTGATGCAAAGCTTGAGCTAGTTGATAATAATCATTTGTACAGTTAAAGCTCCAGAAAGTATTTGCAAAGATTAATTGCGCTATGAGGTGACACACTTGGTATGTGTTAGGCTTTTGAACTTGAGAAGGAAATGAGCACATATCTGAATCACCTCTGCTCCTGATCCTCTATGTTATATCCTGAAAACTATGCAGTTTTTTTCCCCCCTTTTTTTCCTTTTGATTAGTAAAAACTAGAGAATTGCAAAACAAAGAAAGCTTCTTTTTAAATCCAGGATTTAGTGTGCTTTACACTGCTGTATCTAAAGGTTCATATTACTTTTGTCAGCGACATTTCTCTCAGTGTTTTCTTCGAACAAACTTGGTGTAGCCAGAGGATGCTAATCTCCTGTTCCACCACATCTGGTGATTGTGGAGATCATTGCATACAGCAGAGTGACCTCATTGTTATGTTGAAGAAACCAGTTTGAGATGATCTGAGCTTTGTGACATGGTCGATTATCCTTTATTTTAACGAGTGCTTATTTGACTTTCCTTCCTTCTATTTTCTCTTTCTTGGACCATTCCTTATAAACTCTAGAGACGGTTGTGTCAGAAAATCCTTGTGCATCAGCAGCTTCTGAAATACTCTTCTGGCACCGGCAACCATGTCAGGCTAAAAGTCATTTAAACCCCTTCTTCCCTAAATTCTGATACTCAGTTTGAACTTTACCAAATATACGCACTTAAATGTTTTGAGCTGCTTGAATGTGACTGGCTGATTAAATATTTGCACTAGGAAGCAGCAACAGGTGTACCCAATAAAGTGACCAATGTGTGTGCAAATGCAAGTAGTAAAACCACCCAGTGTGATCAGAGAACAATGTGGTAAGACAGACCACATCTGGAGTAGTTCCCCAGAGGGGTAGTAACTCTGCTGACACTGGAGCTCCACTGACTGTGGTCAGAGTCTAAACCTGTCCCGAGAACGTCTGCTGAATGTGACCGGGCCAACCATGACACGCCATCATTAAACATTTTCTTCTGTCTCGTCCTTACTTTCATATTCTCAAAGTTAATACTAAGCTAGAGACCCACACACCACTATCAGTTTCCAAAACGTTTACCTTTAGCGTGTCTTAAACTTGGGGAGAGTCAGATACTATGTATAAAATTATGTATAAAATGATTTATTATATGTCAAATCTGCCCCCGACCACCATTCACAGCACAGTAACCTGGCCGTGCTATGCAGAGCACATGCTCCGCCCTCTAGGTCAAACTGTTCCTTTAAGTTGTTCAGACAGTTAGCGGGCATGCAGCCAAGTGCACAGCAGCACGTACACATTCACACCAAGCGCAAGTATCTAACTGGCACACGTGAGACTGACCTCGCCATGTTCTCTGATGCAATCTTTGTTTCCAAACAAAAGACTTCAACTTTCTGTTTCACTTTAATCCTGCTGCTAATGAGCTGCCTACAGTCGGATGGCTTGATTAAAGCAAGAAACTCTTGACCTTGCTGCAGCGAGGGGGACCTGGTGGGTCTATAATGCTGTGGGGGCGATTGTGTTTGAAGTTAAAGTTACATCAGGTAATGATAAGTCCTCACTTTAGTGCATGAACACAATGACAGAATGTAAGTATTTTAGTGTTTTATGACAAACACATACCATGGCTTTAAACTAACATCTGTATGGTCACATTTCTAGTAGCAGCATTTTAGTCCTGCTCCCTGAGTTTCGTTAATTCTGAAGAAGTGAATCACTGCACGAACTCACCCACCCATCCACCCACATTTACACGTCCACACAACTGCAAAGAAAAAAGCACACACACAAACAAGTGTACATACACCTAGACTTTATTAATGATCAAATCAGAGTCTTATCTCCCTGCTCACAGCAGGAGCACCGGTGTGAACAGTGCAAACACTCACAGATGCAAAGTCGCACATATATTATTGTTCTCTATAGCTTCTGGGAAAAGAGAGACCAAATGTGTGCGTGCTTGCTTTGGTGCCACGTGAGTCGCTGGTTAAGTAGGTCAGTCAGTAAGTCAGGAGTGGCAGAGAAGGAGTTCACAAACACGAGCTAACTCCATTACCTCACGTAGTGGATTAGTGTCAACAGGCCCATCCATCTGTCTACAGCCAACTTGGTTCAAGTGACCATGAGAAGAGCAGCAGGGGTTCGTGTACCTGTCCCCTGGTTCGGCCAAGTTAAGCCACACAGATGACCTGTGAGCTGTGCACGCAAACATCCGCATGAGGGAACGTGCGGTCAGCAGCGCACCGAGTCAGGCTGGTGGAGTTACACCTGTGGCAATCGATGATGAGTTAGAGCAAACAGGCGGCTGACACAAAGCAACACATCCTGTTTGCTGTGTAGTGTGTCAAAGTACGAACCGGGAGAAAACAACAAAAAGAAGGTGGAGAGGGTAGGGGGGGGTGGGGGTGGCTTCCTGGTGCACTAACCTCATAAACAACCTTCCGGGAGTGTTTTGACTGCTAACTGAAACATATACAGGAAGTGTCCAATTGCCAGCAAGAGGCTGAAAGTTTTTTTTTTCTTTTTTAATCCGTATATATTGAGGAAGTTTTCTGGTTTAAAATGTTTTATTACTTTCATAACAAAATGACTACTTCATGAACACAAAGTGGGGTTTGTTTTCTTCTCACAGAAACACAGAGCTGACATTACATTTCTTGGTGTCCCTATTTATAAATCCATCACATATAATACAGCAATTTCTTTTATCTCTGTCTTCTAAAAATACTTGTTCTTTAGCCTCTAAACATGCCGCTGTGTGTTAGCAGTCACCATCAGTGTACGCTGTGTAGAATGCAAATGCGACTGTAAGGTTGGCGGCAATGCAAAGATTCTGCAACATACAAGCTGTCATCCACTGTTAGTAAGACAATAAATAAGTATATAAATTGTGAGAACAGTGAGAATTTGGTGAATTTCACTGTTTAGTTGATAAACAACCTGTTTACCTTGACTTTCTTCTGATGTTTCTCTTCTGCAACTGAAAGCAAACTATGACTGGCATCCCGTTAGTCACTCTCATTTTTCGGGTGAATAAGATTTTCCAGTCGACGAGAGTTTGAGCCTGCGCACTTTTTATTCATAATTTTTTTTTTACCGTAACAGTTTCCAGTACATTGCTCGGAGTTCAAAAAATTTACAACAGTCATGTTCCAAATGCATCTACAATTTCAATTTGAAGGAATAAATCTCAGCGTGTTAGTGCCAGAATACAAGCAGTCATATAACAAAAGAACCTTGTTTCTTCTGTGGGCATGTGGAGTCTGACCTGCATAAATTGTATTCTTTTTATTCACAAACTTTTCCTAGAATTGTAAGATCAAGACCTCCAGCTTAAAACTTCTCTGAGGCCGACGACACGAACTGCAGTTTCCGCAGGATCAGTTACTCAAGGCCTAGAGGGGTTAGTTGGCAAACGTTTGCCCATTTTTCTGCAAAGACTCGCCAGCTAACCACGAAGCGGCAGAGAAACTTGAAAAACATAGCGTATCGTTCACCTTCAAAGTAAAAGATGACCACTAAAACAACAAGTTCTGCTTTTGAAAGTAAACAATCTCCAGACGCACTATTTACAGTTTCGTTGGCAACTCTTTGCAGGCAATACGACATCTTTGATGCAAGATAAGACCCCAGGAAACTGGTAGCCACTAAAGTAATTATAACAAGGTTTTCAGTGCATCACTGTATAGTGGGGTTGGGCCATTGGACGAATTTATCGACCATTGACAATAGGCTGAGCTGTTCACCCGTTCATGAGTACGTTTGCTATTAATGTTGGTTGAAGCTAAGAGAACCAGTCAGTGGAAAAACATAATAATGGGGCTGTTTTAACGGCATCCTTTTTGAGCTGTGAGCAAATGCACCTTCTCAGAGTGCGCCCAAATGCAGAAGCAATTCATTTACTCAAACTCATAGCAGAAAGAAAGAAAGGCAATAGCCTAGCATGCTCAGCCGGATGGTAAACACGTAAATGCTCATGCAAGTTAGTTGTGTTTGAGTCCTTTGCTGGCCCTATATGTCTGCACAAGCAGCACACCCCTTTGGTTACATCCTCAGGTTTACCTCTTTTATCCGGCTTAAGGCCAAAGAAATCCTGAATCGCGACTTTGTATTTTTTTGCCAACTAGTTCCTCCACGTTTGCACTTCTTCTATGTTTCTAAATGCACAAATCAGTCCATGCATGTTTACATTGCTCCGCCAATATATCGTCATTTATTGGAAAGGAAAAATTTTACATATCGCCCAACCTTACTGTATATCTCTTTGAAACAGCAAGCAATATCCAACCACTTGCCACTCCGATGGGAAAAACAATTTTTTCCCTAGCAACAAGTACTTAAGACGGGGGTTACTGACTGGTAACTGGCATGTGTGACTGCAAATACTTACAAGCAGGAATCCCATTTTTCTCTAGCGGTGGTCAGTCTGGTCATATGACATTTATTTGATTTGTACACATTTAGTTTACCAAGCACAGTTTCCTCCGTGATTAATTATCTAAATAAACCTTTTTCTAAAAATTATTGTTTCATGATAGCTGAGAGTGAAGAGTGTTTTAAGGGTGTAGTCACTTTGAATGACAGGTGGATAAAGATGCAGGTGTTGGTGCACTCCTGAGCAATTTTAATGAAGTTATGCAACAAATGATATTGTCTGTGCTGTTTAACCTTGTCACATCTGTATCTGTACCCTCCAGACCAAATAAGGTCACTTCTGGATCCGAAAACTAAGACAAGCAAAATGCTAAAACAGTGAGTGATGGCATGCTTTAACAAACAGCTGATGCTATGATAAATCCATGACCACCACAAAGCCGGTAACAAAAACCCATGCATGCCTTACGGTTGCATTTTTCCACATTTTAAAATCTGATCACCCCAGCTTGATGTCTTAACAACACAATCACCTCAATTGCCGTTATGAAATTTTAAGTATTTGGGGCTGAAATGAGCGTGTGTTTACCACATGTTTGTATAAACTGCTGAAGCGCTGTGACCTGCTTCTAAAGACATTTATGCAGCGTTGCATTTAGTAGCGCTGCCTCTCGCTGACTGCCAAGAAAAAGTTAGGAGAACGCTTGAGGCCTTGCTGGAAGTAAAGGCAACAGCTGTGATTACAGAAGCAGATGGAATAGAGAGCGAGCGCAGCGGCGAAAAAAACACACACAAAAAGAGAGATCTCTGAGGCAGATACGCTGAATAGGAAAGGAGGAAGTAAAGTAGGCAGAAGTGAGCTATAAGTGCACACAGTGACAGCAAAGGAGTCAGTTTACAGTAAGGGCCTCCCTGCTCCTCCCAGCCACTCAATCCTTCCTCCTCTAATCCAAACACCTGGAGGGGGGGGGAGAGGAGGAGGAGGAGGAGGGCGATCAGCGGGCCCATGTGAGTGGCTGCTCACATGCAGCCAGGACTCAACGTGTTACAGTAACACCTTTACTGGGGCCATGGCAGGCAGTTATGTAAAACACACACACACACATATATATAAACCAAGGGCATGGGAAGAGCTAGTTAGGTTAGCAGGTGGACGTGGCAGCAAATAGGACAGAGGGGATTGAAAACCATCAGCTGTTGTTTGTGTTTGCTGTCCTGCTGTAAAAAGCGTGCCGCAATAAGCACACAAGCCGGCTGCCAAAAAAAACACAATGTGCCAGCAGTTTAGATTCAGGCAGGGTTTTACTGGAAGCCCAAAGAGATGAAAAATCCAATTACGAAAGCAGAGTGTCCTCTTTGTAGTCCAGGTCTACGTGATCCCAGGTATGGCTGACATGTCTGGAGCTGCGGAGCGCAGGGAGATGGGCTAACGGGGTGAAACACACACTCACTCACACAGAGGCAGCGTCTCCACAAGGCTTCTACTTGTGGGAAAGTTCGGTTGAATTCCCCCTCAGAGCGTGTGGGTTGAGGATTTGGGCTCAACTTGTGATGCCGGTGATGACAATTAACATTTCGGCTCAAACACTTGGCTGCAGAGTGACCTTCTGCCTGAGCGCTGAGCAAATAGTGTAAATCCTAGAATAGTAGTGATAGAGAGCCTGAGAACTGTTTAGCATTTGGGTGTATACACAGAGCGCTTTTATCATGAGTGTGTATTTTTTACACCAGCGAAATAGCTTTCAAAGTAATATATGTGAGCTGGGTGGGAATCTCCACCCCCCAAATTGTATATGACCTCCTCCCTTACTCCTCTTGCTCTTCTAAGAAGCCCCCTCCTGCTTCCGAAAAATCCACTGGGTTTCGTGGCAAAGCCTTTTCTCGGCTCTCAAGCAACTCCTGCACTGACAAATCTTTATTAATAGCAGCAAGTGCCTGAGCAGTTGGGACATGTTAATATTTAGCTCGAGCAGGACTCGAGTTACAACAGAATGTGGAGAATAAAAGAAAGCTCCAGCAACAAAACAAACTTCCTATTCCTGTTAAATTATCACACGTAAGGGTTGTTGTTGTTCACAAGAAACTAGGTTATCTGCGTGCAATTAGACCAGAGAATGGGAGTGGAAGAATAGCTGCCATTGTCTGTGAAGCAACAGGCAGAGCTAAGGGAAAGGCTGGGTTCTTCAGAGGAGAAAAAAAACAACAAACCTAGCTCGAAGAGAGAGTGGGAGTGGAGAAGGGTGGGGGGTTAGGACAGCACGTGAAGGCAGGGAGTGTGTTGTCTGAGAGCCATGTGCTCGAGCCAGGCGTGTGAGTGACTGGAGCTGCTCGCGTCACTGCATGACTCACACTACAGAAGGCTGCTCTTCGCACATCTCCATTCACATACACACAGACGCACACGTAGACACTGATAAATCCATCAGAAGCGCGCCCGCCTAAAAATAGACGAGAAAAATAAATAACCCTTGGAAATGCACTCAAACCGGGAACGTACAGTAAACACAAGCCCAGATTCAGAGCCAGGCCATAGAGTTAATGAATATGCACTGATAGAAATAAGGAAGATGCATCTTAGGTGCTCCAGGTGATGGCTCAAAATGTACCAGAACAAATGCAGTGAGGCCCCCTCTTTTCTGATTTAATTTCATCACTGCTGAGTCAACACGGGCATCATTTTCTCTTCTGTCTTTTTTTTTTGTGTTTCCCTGAGTCCAAGCGTCACGGTCAGTTTGATATCATACTACTTTTTCAGGGGATTGTTTTCCTTTGAGGATATAACCTACTTAAATGCAATGTGTCATCTGTTCACATCAATGATAAATCTATTCATTTTAGAAACCTTTGGACTTTAATAGGTCAGCTGTGTTTCAGCAGGATGTTTGCTCATGCTCCGCAAGCTTCCTGGAATCTAAAAGCATGTCACAAAGAAATGAGTGTTGGAGTACAATTGTTCGGTGAATGGTATTTATCTCAGCGCTGTTACTGAGGCTGACTGAAAACAAGAAGGTCATTTCCTTAAAATCAGTTCCGCTGGTGCCACTTCTGAACTTGAATGACGAAAAAAAAAAAACATGCAGCTTTGAAGCTGCGGTGGGGTTTCTGTGCTCACAGCCTGAGCTGTGTACTCGAGATGAGTTTATTTCACACACTGGAAGTTGAAGATCTTTATTGGGACATGCTGTGTAACTTCGCAATCAGTGGAAAGAATCCTTTGAGGGCTGGATTCAAAATCACACAAAAAGCATGAAAAAAGGGCTCAGGGTGGGAGTGGTTGTATAGTTTCTTTACCCATCCATCCATTCTCTTCCACTTATCCTTATCAGGATCACAGGGGACTGGAAACCTATCCCAGCTGCAGTAGGACTAGAGGCAGGAGTGCACCCTGCACAGGTCGTCAGTCTGTCACAAGGTCAACACGAAGAGACAGACAACCATTCACCCCTCTGGCCAATTTACAATCCCCAGTGAACCCAACTAACTACATGTCTTTGGACTGTGGGGAAAAGCCAGAGTACCCAGAGAAAAAACCCACACAGACGTGGGAAAAACATGCAAACTCCACACAAAACAGGTCCAGTGAGTGGGCTTGAACCCAGGAGCGACATTTCTCATAGTTTCAGCAAGCTACCTCCAGGTAGTCCTTATACCGACCCTACGACGATTGTTGCTTATACTGAGCCGATAATCTTCATTCTCTTACTGACAAACTCAAACACTGCAGAGAAAACGTATCCAGACAGCACAGGATAACGGTACAGCCAATCACAATCGTGCATTTACCTGACGTGTAGATTTAATTTTTAGGGAAGTACACATCAGGTGTAGATGTACGTTGGTAGACCATAGCTACAGCACAAATCTCCCACTCGAACATAAATCCACTTTAAGTGTTCGACAATCAGGTTTTTGAAGCTTTCGAACAGTCTCCCACTCCAGCTACAGTTATCTGATTAAAAGGCACCTAAAACATTTTTCTTACCTCAACCAACGAGGTTGTGTTTTTATAGCACTTGCATGTATGGGTGTCATCATTCTGAAAACTGCTCGAAAAGTTTTGAATGAATACTCATAAAACACTGCAGGGCTGTAGAGCAAGGTCACGTTAACTATCCATTAAAAACTGGCTTACATCCACCACGATATTCGAGACCAATTGATTGAAAACCCCTGAAGACGCTGATCCTTCATCACTTGCAAAAGTAAAAGAAACCCACAAATATTAGGGAAGCCTGAATCTCACGCATCTTCTTGCTTAGTTTAAAGACAAAGACATTTTTACACCCTTCAGAGGAGCGCGAAGAGAGATGCAACAGTATCGCTCCGTAGTAGCACAGCTTCATTAAAAGTTTCTCCAAAGAGAACTTTATAACTGCCCCCGCTTCACAAGCTCCCGGCGTGTGACGGAGGAGCTGAACTGGGGCATCATCAGCAAGGAAGCGGTTAAAAATCCCAATCAGCATCTTATGTTCATTTCAGAGGTGAGGATGGAAAACCGTGAATAACTCTCGTGGGTGTCAAAACATCTGTATATGAATTTAAACGTGCAGAGTCGCCATCAAAGTGGGGCGCCATGTCTAGCCCTTCATGCATATGCATGAAGCATGTGCACGTATGCTGGAACCAATCTGCACCCTGCCAAGCATGCCCGACAGTGCTCGGGTGCAAATTATCACGACTGTCACTCACACTGATATGCTGTTTGTATACACGGTGTCTGTGTGATTATTTTCTAATGCGCGCGTGTTAATTGCACACGAGGATCAATATATGGACTATTCTCGACCCCCCCTCCCCACACGCCTCCCACTTCCTCTGAGAATGGGGAACAAAGCTGTGTTTATCAACAGCGTGCAGGGCCCACACATGCAAACGAGGCTACTAGCTGCCTTTGTAACAGCTCCTACAGCACACGTGTGACATCCGCAGAGGTGCTAAAAACCACAATTGTAGTACGCTGACCTCAACAACCCATGCAGCATCATCACACTTCATCTGAGCTTATGAGCAGTTAAAAAATAAAAATGCATGTCTATTTCCTCTAAAGTGGGAGAAGAAGGTAAGCCCAAGGGTCGTAGTCAGCTTTTTGCAGCCTCGCATGTTCCCTACGAGCATAAACGAAACAGCGGTGTGTTTCATAAAGATAAGGACAACTCGTCTTTCACATGCTGCATGTCATCTTTATGCAAGAGAAGAGAAATTAGGATCACAAGCTTGGCCACCATAAGCAAGCCCTCCTCTCTTAGCTTTGTTTTTGCTGTACTTCCCCCTTACCCACCGCACAGGATGTGATGTCATTACACCTTGTGCAAAGCAATGCAGAAGTTACAGAGGTCACTAGACTAAAGATCAGCGACATAACCGCGACAGAATCTTCTAAGTTTTATTTACTGGTTTGTTTATTTATTGTCTTGCAATGACACGATTTTATCTAATGGCTTCATTGGATGAATATAAGTTGCTTCTAGCAGAGGGGGGTGTCAGGTGCAAAGTTTAACGTATCCACAGCGGGCCAGAAACAGGATACACACCTGAATTTAGGAGTGTGCGCAAAGATGAACTGAAACCCTCTAACTTCCTCAAACACTTCATGGTCAAGAGGGGTGAAGATCATTGGTTTTATCGACAACTGCACTCCTCCATCCTCATTGAACGTCTCGTGTGGCCCCTGCACAGCGCCACTCCAAATGAGAATTGCTCTTGATCAGTCAGAGCGAAGGCCACGGATGATGCACTAAGTATTTCCGTGGCTACATGCACCTCACGCACCCAGCTGAGCTCACTGCCGGACATCACAGGCATGCATAATACATGAGAAAGTGTCCTGTTTCTCCTCCAGAACTGCTGACCTGTGCATCAACCTCTTACACACATACACACAGTGCGAGGCAGGTCTCATCTAATGAATCCAGAGCCCACATCCCTTTGCTGAGTGTGCATCTATTGCTGCCAAGTTCTTTGTTTGGTTAGATGCCTTTGCAGTGCTTATTCTGTGATCAGGTGAGCCACTTAGCAGCTCCTGGGCTGAACACTTAGGTATGTTCCTATTATTTATTTGTATTTAATTTTTACAAAAACAGGGCCTCCAAAAGCATACGTGGGGCCCTTGTTGTTCTGCTTTAACAGAAAATAGATAACAGATAATAGTGTTGCCTTGCCTATTCTATCATCTATCAAAATATATATATCCCAAACACCTCTTTAGTATTTTTTTCCTTTTTTTATTTTTTTTACTGTATAGTGTATGCTAAACCAACTGCCTTGATGTTCAGTGTGGTGAGCTAGTGCTACAGCCGAGTGGCTAATCCACGTCAATGCAGTTTGCTCATTAAAATTGGCTCACCCTTTTCTGGGCACATAGTGCTCTGGCGCCATCTAGTGGTGAAATCTATATCACGTTTTTTGTTTGTTTGTTTGTTTTTTATACCATCGTTATTGTGGAAATATTTAGACTTTGTACGTCTGAATTTTTTTTTTACTGTTAGCTAGTAGGAGGCGGTCTTACCAGCAGCGTCACTCTTCTCCACTGCCTCGAGGAAGACTCGGGACGGCAGCGGCTCGCTGCTGGAAAAGAAATAGATGCACTTAATAGCAACAACAGTTGTATGGGTGGAAAAATCACAGCGCCTTATTTTAAATTGTGGGTTTGAACCCTTAAACAAACAGGCGTGAGCGGTAACGATATTGACGTACCACGCACGAGCGCCTGCAGGTGTCAGTGACGTCAAGCATTGTTGAAACCACTTCAAACTAGTATATACGTATTAAACTTAAACCTATAAAAATTCACCGATTAATCAACCTCGGTGATTGTGAAAGATGATTAATTAACCTCGTTGATTATTCATCTTTTATTGCATGGTCTTTAAAAAGTAATTCTTGTATGAACTGCTGAGTCGATATAAAGATGAAAAGAGTGGAAAAGATGCGTTTTTAAATAGGATTTTCGAACGATCATCAGAAAGTGACTTGAATGTGGCATGGTTGTTGGTGCCAGATTTATTGGACAGAGTATTTTATAAAATGCTTATCTGCTGAGAGTTTCCCACCAACAATCTCTAGGACTTACAGAGCATCATCCAAAAATATGAGCTATCCAGCAGTTCTCTGGGTGAAAATGCTTTTTTGATTTCAGGACAGAAACACCAGGCTGCTTCAAGCTGGGAGGAAGGTAACTCAAATGACCAGTTATAATCAGGCATCTCTGAATATGTAACATGCCAAACCACGAAACAGATGAGCTGCAGCAGCAGAAGACCACACTGCGAGAACAAGAAATTGGTCAGTAGAAAAAGAAAGTCTGGATTTCTGCTGTGACATTAAATTTTGTATCATCAGTTCAGGCTGCTGGTTGTGTAATTCTCTTGACACACTTTGGATTAAACCCCACAGTGTTGTTGCTGACTATGTCCATCCCTTTATGACCACAGTGCACCTGTTTTCTGACAGCTGTTACCAGCAGGCTAACGCGCCATGCCACAAAAGCTCAGATCATCTCAAACTTGTTTCTTCAGCATGACAGTGAGTTGACCATCCTCACATGGACTCCACAGTCACCAGATCTCAATCCAGCAAGTAACTTATGCAATGTTTGGGAGTTATTACTCTCTTGCTCCCCTTCACAGTATGTCTTTTCTCCCTCCCCTCAGCCCCGCCCCTCACTGAGCCTGGCTCTCCCAGAGGTGTCTTCCTGTTGAAAGGGAGTTTTTTTTTTCAAAATGCTCACTCACAGGGGGTAGTCAGATTGTTAGGGTTTCTCTAGATTATTTTAGGGGGTTTACCTTACAATATTAACCACCTTGAGGCAACTGTTGTTGTGATTTGGTGCTATATAAAGAAAATTGAATCAAAATTGAATGTAGCGAAACAGGAGATTTGCATCCTCTGGCTGCACCACATCTGGTAGAAGAAGACACTCAGACAAATATAAGTGACAAAAATGTTTAATATGAAGCTTGAGATCCAGCACTGTAATGCATATTGAATTCTGGTTTTAAAGAGCAGAGTCCTTTGTTTTGTAACTGTAGTTTTTAGTGATCAAGAGTGAAAAAAAAAAATCTATGTAGTGTTCAGAATATAATGTAGAGGATCAAGAGGAAAGGTCAGTGAGATGACACAAGTTCATAAACTTGACACATACCATGCGTGTCAACTCATAGTGCAACTAATCTTTGCAAATACTCTCTGGATCTTTACCTGTATGATCGTCATGCACTATCACAAGCTTTGTAGCAACTGACATCATTGAAATGATTAGATCTGTGGTACATGAACTCATCGTTAGGCTTGAGGGAGGGAGAGAAAAAAAAAAAATCAAGCCATTTATGCACTGGGCAGGCTTCAAGCGAAAGACACAATTTGTTCAAGTATTTAAAAGAAAAAATACAATTACGGTTAAAATATTATCTGTATTCATCAAAAATGAGGAAATTAAATTATGTACAAACATTTTTTTTCAAAATGCAGAGGATTTTGGGCTGAGATGACCCAACAGTCAAAAATATGTTACATGAAAGTGCAGTCAGAGTGAATCGCAAAGGAGACTCTGTAAAAATAAATAGATCAAAAAAAGGAGTTTAACAAGTTGACTTCACTCAGCCAAAGCACTAACACTGAAAGCTAATCAATTCATACAATCACAATTTACCCCCCCCCCAGCAATCAGCAGCACTTTGCCCATGTACATCCCCTCCAGTCCATCAAAAATATCTGCTGCCACGGTTACCCAACCTTAAGAATGCAATCCTTCCAGTCAGAGCGGCGAGTATGACAGCAACACCGGATGAGCAATTCCTAAAACTCCCAGGGTACGCACTGATCCCTCATGATAACGGCCCCGCCCACTTCTCACACTGACGTGCCAACTCTTCACTACCCGGAGCCATCTCAGAGCTGACAGCCTGCTGCGGGGTCCCGGGACTTTACCGCCTTTATGCAGCAACTGACCCCGATTCCCTTTTTAACGCACAAGTTATTAACAGCACCCAGCAGGGAGATAGCCAATCAGTGCTCAGTGTTCACATATAGATAGGCCACCGAAGTCAGCACGTGTTGCTCAAGAGAAGAAAGCATTATTCTGCGAGTCTTCGTGTTGATAGATTTTTTGAAAGTGACATTTTTGGAGGCAAAGAAATGGGCCCCGTTTCCTTTCCTATGTGGGGAGTCTCCTTGTCCTGTTTTAAGCAGCCAAAGATGACGGAATCGGCACAGAGCACGCATCCTCCTCAAGAAGCCTCAAACCATAAAGGCCATTATGCAGAAGCGCCACGGAGCTCAGTTCATTTTGCAGTCAGAGAATTTGCACGTTAAAGTTTCTACTTCGTTAATCGTCCGAGACTAGCGGTTGCTCTCAGTGGTTTCTTCTGGCTTTTGTGCTTGTGGCGCAGAACAAAGTCAAAGTTGGCTGTTGTAGACATGGCATAGAAGACGTTTGCCTTGTCTGGTATGAGAAACTCTGGAAAAATGAAAAGAAACAAAACAAAACAAAAAAATTCACTGTCAGAAGAGCATTTTTCTTTTTGTCACCAGTTAAGCAATGCTTTTAAAAAGGAGTTCTCTTCTGACCTTTGCTCTGAGAGATGACCTGTGTCAGGGTGAACTCCTGCCAGGTCATGTGCTCAAGGTGATGTTTCTCCAATGCCCTCTGGATCACCTGTGGAGTTTTGTCCTGGCTGGTCAACTATGAAAAACAAAGAAAGACGGACGTTCATGCGCCACTGCGCTTAAGGAGCATTACCTCTTTGGCTCATGTTACACATTCAAAGAGCTCCACAGTAGCAATAGAAATACTGTGAGCTTGTCCCGCTCACAGCTGTGTTTATTCCTGCAGCTGAGACCTTCACAGAACAGCTTATTTTCAGCAGATCTGAATTTAAAGTTACCCATGAAAGTGATTTTGTGACAAACGATGAGAAGGATCAGTTCTCCTGTTCACATCCACTGAGAATGAACAAGGCTGTTTCCATGATATAACTGAAGCTAGTCTCACTTTTCTAAAGGTTACTTCTACTTTTGCAGATATGAACACTAAATACAGACCAGGATAGACAGGCAATAACAGGTGAACTAAACACACGTGTTCTGATGTGTTGTGGCAGGGTCCTAACTGAATGGAGATTTGAATGAAGGGGCAGATTTGCTCAGTGGGGCTGCAACTGAAGGTTGATCTATAAACAGCGAGCTGTAACTTGTATACAAAGACCCAGCCAGTTCACTTTATTCTACCAAGAGAGGCTCAAATATCAGCGGAGCCAATGAGGGAAAGCGACACAGGTCTACTAACTAAAATAATACAGTGCAAGTTCGGGTTTTATGCATGTGTTGCCTTGCACTGAAAACAGCAAGGTGATTCAGGTTGATTAGGAGGCTGATGGAGTATTTTTGCTATAAAGGGATAACTTGTGATAGAAATCGCTGGGTGGAGTGCAGTTTCTCCAGAGAAAACTACTGCATTATTACAAACTGTTCCCCTAGTACGTCCTGTATGATGTGTAGAACAGTAAACATCATTTCCTCTTTGTTTACAGGTGACTAAATGTAATTAGAGATCTTAAAAAACAAGCACGCAAATAAACAAACTGCCAAATTCTCCAGTTACTGAACATCATAAATCACAACGCCAGGATGAACTCACCAGAATACTTTTGTACATGTTGCCGTTGTTGTGGCCCAGATCCACGCTGACCCGGATGATGCAAGAGTCATCCACCTGACGGTTGTACACGGGCAGTGAGGTCATAGACACCGAGCGCTTGTGGTAGGCCACGTGAGGCTTCGGCCGTGCCCCCCCACAGGGTGAGGCTACAGAGCTGAGGTCAGCTTTGCAGTCAGGGGACTCTGCCGAGGAAGCAGCTGAGATGCTGGGAGAGGACGAGGAAGAGGAGGACGAGGAAAAAGAGAAGGACTCTGACACGTTGTTGCAAGAGCTGTGAAAGGACTGCAGAGGACAGAAGATGGAGAAGAGAAATGAGAGAAAGAAGACTGCTGAGTATTATTGTGTCAGAGTATTTGAAGCCTTTCACAAGTGTGTGGTCTGCTAAGCTATTGAACCATGGTGAAGCAGAGAACTGTGGGCCATTAAACACTACTCCAGCTCGGCTAAGCACCTCCTCGATACAAACTCCACTTGTGGAGAGCTCACGCTAGTTTCGATTGCCCTTTTGTGAAGTGGAGATTATGTAACTTTCAGTTTTTAAAAAGGCATTCAGTGCATTTTACTTCACATTAGGAATGTTTCAGGGGTTTGACTGCTTAAAAAAAAAAGGGGTCATTGTTTGTCCAGTGTAAATAGTGACTTATTCTAAAACTGAGAGACCCAGTCTGAAGGCACAGCATGACAAAGCTTTCAACAAAGGCTCCACTGTTAATGCAGCCAGTGACAAAGGATGGACACAAAGCATTCAGGGAAACAAGGGCAATGATGCACGCAGCTAAACACAGCCGTTTACCTGCAGTTTGATGGAGCAGGTTGGGTTTGGGGAGGACAGGTCCTCCATCTCAGACCCACTGGATCCAGAAGATGAAAGACTGATCTGGTCAGCAGGCGGTTTCTTAACGCCGTCATTCGCCATCTTGAGACTGAAGACAGAATGAGCTTTCATTAGAAAGGCCACACCCGCCCCATTCAGCTACTTGAACAATGTAGTTTAATACCAGCATATACACATCACACAATTCACTTTCATTTTACTGCATACCACAAGTTGTAATCTAAACATCTGATTGTTGTTATACTGAGGTAAAACATGGGTCAACGAGTACTCTGAACCAGCAGTGGCTTTAACCCGAGGGTTGCGTGCAGCTCTTTGTGCTTGGTATAATGTGAATGTTTGAATATGCAAACTGGACTACAGCATGAGACTCACAAGGAGAGTTTCATGGAGAGTGTGCGATGGCTCCACGGAGGGGGCGAACACAAGTCCACAGGAGGCTCCAGGTGTCTCGACAGCTCGTAGCTGTAACAAGGAGATGTTACTGAGCACCATCTTACTGACATATCACTTTATTCCAAACTCAAAAAACTAAGCACAGAAAAAGGACTGAGGGGAAGAAAAAAAAAGCACAGACAGACTTTCAGACTTTCTGAAAGGTGCTAGCAAACATTCCCCCATTCTCAGTTCTCAGTTTGCACATCCTCTCCTCCCATGTTAGTCGGCGGCAGAGTTTGGTGCACGGAAGGTGATTAACAAAGTCGGACATCTTTGCCTCAAGCAATCTCATTGAAATGGGATATTTGACATAGCCGCATCATAGGGTGCGTTACCAATTTAAAGCATGACACAGTGAGATAAGCCATCGCACATATTTTAAATATGACATACACAAGCAGTGAAGGGCAGCAGGTTTGGCAACAGTGATCATGCATCTTAAATATTTACAAAAAAAAAAAAATAGCTTATGAATAATAAGAGAACTCGTACTTCTACCACCAAAGTGTGAGCGCAAACATTATCAAACGATCCTTTGAGTGGAATATTATTATTTGTCCTATGGAGATTTAACAATCACACGACAGTATTATGTGTATTATGTATATTATGTCTTCTCTGACGGCCTTCCTTTCATGTCCACGTTAATGTCAGGCTGCTTCGGCTCACCTCTCCTGATCAGTGAGCAGCTTGTGTCTCTGCAGCCAGGCAGCGATGCGGGGTTGGTGTCCGAGGCTGTATTGGGAACAGGACGCCTGCAGCAGACGGATCTGTGACAGAACATCAAATTCCTGTAGGCAGGGAGAGGCATGTTGATGAATAAACAGATAAACCAGGCTGACGGACGCGTCCGCATAGTGACACAACAAAGAGATTCATTATGGATACACCGCTTTTGTCTTTTAATCGCAGTCTGTCCAATCTTAAAGAAAAAAATAAAAGCTTCCAGTGTGACACACACTAAAGTGTAACAATGTAAATGTTCAAACTCAGTTGACAAA
>VUQR01009814.1:21763-39790 GCA_015108515.1 Hemichromis elongatus | reverse complement strand
CCACTCCCAGCAGTCAAAAACAAAACCCAACAAAAACAAGAAGTGACAATAAGAAACACTTACCCTCCTCCTCTTCTCAAAGTTTATAAGTCCACCCTGTAAAAACAGTACACCGTTAGTATTTCATTTATTACATAGCAATCATTAACTGGATAACAAAGTGACACAATAACAGCACCAAATTAAATGATACACCCTTATGTTCTTCCATCAGCATGAAATATTAGCCAAATGTCCCCGAGTTTAGTCATCAGGGTGATTTATGCGCTGAAAACTGAGTTCTCCATGATGAAAGTACAGTTTCCCAGGCCAAGGTGATAACACCAAAACACAGTAACTGGGAATCCCAAATGGCTAAATGAGCCAAAAAGTCTCTCAGTTAATACTGGAACCAGGTTTATTTATGTGTATATAAATGGGCAAAATGCAGTTTTCCTGAGGCTGAAATTGAATTTATTTATAATCTCCCATGAAGAGCAGCTTGTGCATCATTTAATCATGTTTCACAGCATATAGTGTTACTGAGTGCATACACATGGAGTGTATCCAGCACACTGTGAACACTTTGATGCCTTAAGTCCATGAAATATTGTCCAGAGGACGTGTTAGACATGCGTACCTCCACAGTGTCTGGCAGAGCTGTGTCCAGCATGGTGAGGACGGTCAGATACGTGCCGAGGTAGGGAACCGCTCCACTTGATGTACTCTGCAGGCAGACAGCGCGTAAGCACACAGCTATTAGGGAAACTGTTATAGTTTCTTGTGCCAGTGTATCTGGTCTTTTAATGCTTTATTATGGCTAGTGGGTTCAAATTTACAACATTCAGACAAGACAGGACCTGTTAGCAACACCGTGAGGTCTTATTACAACCCAGGAGAATGTGCATATGACTCATACAAGACCCCAGCCAAGTCTATTATTACTGTCCTATAATCCTGGTGATCTGAGGCCATTTGAAACTTGCTCAGCACTGAGTGGGGCTAAACATAGTTTTGGGCTTGTGCCATGATAGATACTCCACCCACACTCAGGGAAATCGGCTCTCTTGTGCCTTGCTGAATTGTAGAACAGGGATTATTTTTGCATGAATACCTTTTCAAAAGCTGAAAACAAATCCTGCGTCACACGAAAAAAAAAAAAAAGTCCTAGGACGACGTCGTGTTACTTGCTTACGTCAAATTCAGTTCTAAATGACGCTGGTTGTGTCGCATCTCGTCAAAATCTGTCACTCCCCCCTCCCCCTCCCCCCTCCCTGAGGAATGGCTTACCATCTGTCTGGAGAGTGGACACCGTTTAAGTATCCTTGGAGAAATGTTATCAGGCGTGGGACCTCCATCCTGTCACACACAGTCAGACAGAGATATATTCAGTTCAGTGTTATTTGGAACCTTTCCCCTCCCGTCTGTGTGCTTAAAGTTCACTGTATGTATGTAAAGCATCATGTAAAAGATGCCTGCCCCTGTGCCAGCTTATGAAACAGTACAGCCTCTACTTGTTTCTTCGGTGCAATATTAGGTTTTATTACACATTAACTCAGATATCCTGTTTAACAGTAAGCTTTCAAATGAAGGGAGGCCACTCGCTTCGCGAATGACACTGGCAGAATAAAACACTGAAAAGTGAAGGAGGGGGTCATTTTTTCACTGAAAATAAATAAATAATCATAATAAAAAGGTTCGTTTGTTTTGTTTCCTGCTTTTACCGAAGCATATGAAGAATGTAAGTGTTTAAAACTGACAAGATTAAATAAATAAATAAAAATGACAATGGACCAGGAAACAGAAATTCCCATTAAACACTTACCACTATCCCTGCATAGCTCTGAGCCTGTTCATTAGCATGTTTCCTAATAATGCCTTTTGGTTATCAAGGTTTCAGAATAGTATCAGAATCAAACATTGTTCTATGGAAATGTAACCACTTAGTGTCAAATGATGCACCACTCAAGCATGCAGACTTCTCATCAGGCAGCAGGTAACATTTATGTACTACTTCCTTCCCTGTCCCCTCACTCCAAACAGCTCGGAGCAGATGGCTCCTCCTCCCTGAGCCTGCTTCTATCAGAGGCCTTTTCCTGTGAAAAGGGACTTCTTCCTGTCCACTGTTGCCAGGTGTTGATTCTAAGGGTTCATTGCTATTCTCCCTTCAGTGTATTGTATTATAGATCATTTACCCCGATCTAAGCTTACAGCATGGCATAACTCTAAATGGACAAGTACATGTGCAAACACTAAATCATTTGTAAGAAGTTTCAGTCTCACCTCCATCAGGAACTCTCTGTTGGCCAGAACACAATTCTCATCAGGGAAGGTCGCACAGAGGTTATCAAACACTGCTACATTATCTCTGCAAAGACAATAATAAACAGCCACCAGATATTTTAATTATTAACAATTACACAGGATGGCAGGTGTTAAAACTTGACATATTACTGCCTGTTTACACCAATAAAGGAAAGCCACAGAATGTTATGTCTCACTCATCTTTGAACTCAGAATTTGCTTACAGCAGCGTTTCATGACCTGACCTATAATATGGGTCACTTAAAAACCCGGCATTTGCTGACTCGCTACATAAATTGAACTTAATGAGGGTTCAAACCTCTCGTTAAATGATGATTATGTAGCAAACTACACAAACAGCAAAAGCAAAAGCGGCCTTTGAACCTGCAGTTATCCAACCATACCTGCTGACAGCCGCCCAGGTCTTCCTCAGCCTGTAAACGGCATTGGACTGCAGTGCCGACAGGATCGCCTTGAGAGAAGAGAAGTTCTTCAAGTGACGACACTCCTGTCGAATAAACTTGTACTCAGTGGATTCACATCATTTAAAAATAACCCATTAGTACTTCTTATGTTGTGACTTAAAACCAATATTAGCATCCAGAGGCCTAAAGGTGCATAACAACCAAAACATTTCAACTGACCTGCGCTACTTTGATCCACTTCTCTATGATGCGAGCCCTTTGTGCTGGCGAGGTGGGAGCTAGAGGGGAGGAAGTGGGGCTGTCGTCTGTAGGCCGGCAGAGCAGCGACCCGATGACCTGGTTGGTAACTGCGTTGAACTGCGCAATGGTGGCTCGGATAGTGGGCGACAAGTTTTCCTTCTTGTCTCGTTGGGACCATACACAGCCCAGACACTGGTATGGGACCACTTTGACAAAGAGAGCCTGGAACGTCAAGAACCAAATCAGGCTATGATCATTGTAACACAACATGGGGAAAGAATGGTGTACAGTTCTTCTCTAACATACAGAGTCCACTCGAGTGAGCTGTTCAGCAATGGCTGCAGCAGAAAAATCCATGATGCCTCCTTGATCCTGAGAGTTTTCACTGCCTGAATCTTCATCACCAGACCCAAAATCATCTTGCTCAAGATCTGCAGAAGCAGAACTGCCATTTGATGCCACTTCTGAAAGAGCCAGCATCAGCAATAGTCATAACAGTGCAATCATGCCTCGAAGTAAAGTTATGAAACAACAACGCGTGGCTGTAATTGCTACGCAGCGAAGGATCACCTTCTTTCTGGAATGTCCTGAGCAGCTCCTCAGCTTGCCCGGCGAGTGAGCAAAAGTTGGGCTGGCTTCGCATGCTGTCATGCACCGCAGAGCTGATCCTCAGGTGATCCAAGAGCAACCGCAGCGCAGAGTGCTGGGGAGGGTCCCTGAAGTCCTCGCTGTACTCATCCAACCACGTCTGGACGAAGGCCAACAGAGGGCTGCAGAGGGCAGGAGAAAAGCCGATACATTTTTTAAATGACACTTTAAGCCCAAGAGACACAGCAAAAACATACCAGAGACACGCTTCATATACACTTTACCTACCTCCGGTAACATTTGCCATTGTCCAGATCTGACAAAACACCGTCTCTGGATATAAAAGAAAAAACACAAACAAAAATTAAGGTGTTATTGTTTTGCTTGCATGTTATAAATACTTAAACCTGACCTCAAATCCTGCTAACCACAGTCTAAAACCTTTCTGTGCATAATAGCTGTTGTTGAAAGCCTCTGGATAATGAGCACCTGCTAGCTACTTATTATTACATCAAAGCTGGCAGGAGACCACTGCTTCATCAACTGGAAACAATGGATGAAAAGATCCTCAAACAACACAACAGCCAACAACCATCAGTACCTCTGAAAGAGCAGCTCAATGAGCTTTGTGGTGCTGGCGAAGGTTCTGTACGTGGACAGGAAGATCCTGCTGTAGTCCTGTTCCTGGCAGCCAAAGTCGAGGAGGTGATTCACAAGCAGGTCCAGGGTGGCCGCCTTCAGTCGCCGCACCTTGCAGGTTCGGTACTGCACGAAACCAGAGCACGGGCTCCCCTCAGTAGCGTTTGCGGAGGACGGGACGGGCTCACGACGCAGGGTGACCCCATAAACAGCACCGTCTTCCGTCTCCTCGCCCCACTCCTGCACTGGGTTCTGGGAACAAAAACAGGGAACATCAGTGCTGAAAACGCGCACAGACACACACGCGCGCGGCATATACCGAAGGTCACAGCATTAGTGTCAGAGGTTGACACGCGAAAAGGTAAAAAAAAAAAATAGCCAGCACTCACAGCCAAACACACCGATGATCCTGCAAAAAACGAGCAACACAAAAAGCCACACTGATCCCACATGAACCACAGCAGCTACATAATATTTGTTTATAGTCATAACCAAGAGTACTATCAGTGCGCAAACAAGCTGTGCTAGAAACGTACGTATACATTTCCTAGAAACGCATACGTACACATGACTGTTTCTGGACAAATAGAGCTTTTAGATGAAAAGTTATCACATCAAATATGACATCAAAGCAAAACTCTCCCTGAGCCCAAGGTTGCCATCACAACTTGGTGGCAACAGCGGGCAATCAAGAAAATAAACTGCAGGGCTATGATTGGTTGTTGCCGAGAGCAGGTGTCATGTTTTTAGTGAAACATTACATAAAGTTTAAACAAGACACCTGACCTGGTCTGAAACTCAGCGCACTTAAAGATTTTTTTTATAGATTATTAGTGCAGCAGAGAATAGCTCCATCATAACCTGCTAAGGTTGGTTGAAGGGAACCGAAAACATCTCTTTTTTTTTTCTTTTTTTTTTAAAACACTCAAGACTGAAAAACAGCTGCAAGATGAGGAAAACTGTCAAATGTCACCAGTAACAACACTGAACAGTTTCTCATCCATTTGTATATCAGGTTCATTTTGTCATCTCATAAGTAAATAGTCTAAAAATTTTCTCGACATTGCAACTGAAGACATTTTGCTTTCACATTGTGAGAAAACTCTGCTTTCCATGTGAACTCTAGACTGAACATCTAGATGCTCATAGCTAATGCCAAGCAATCTGGGTCACACGAAATGTGTTACTACTGTACACAGCTGAGCAAGACTGAAAGCTCAGGACTGAAAACAGTGTGTGTCATAGGCTCAGGCCACAGAGCCCAATGTTCTTGTTCATATATGCTGTGGGCTTTGCACAGACAGCTGATACAAGTAACAAAGTGGCTCCAGACATCTCGTTTAAAACCACGGTGGGAGGTCTTGCATGCTTTTTAGTCAATCATTTTTTAAAAAAGCCATTTCGCAAAGGCAAACGTTCAGCCTCCTTGTCTGCTGACCAGTAACGCTCAGGCCCCATTGTCCTTCATACTAACTGGAATCAGAGCAGCACAAATGGAAAACTGTTTTCCACTCACAGTGTCAGCAGTGTGCTGGCGGTACTAAGCACTGCCAACAGCCAAATCCACCTTAGAGTGAGAAAACGTAGATATTTGTGATCCGACTGTTAGAACCGATCAGTGAGGTCAACAAGCTGCTTCAGGGTTCAATGATAGAGCTCGGTAGTTCATCCAGAGGACCCACCGACACACAACCAGGGAAGCAAACATGTTGTCACTCTTGAACTTGTGTAGGCCTAACAATACGTTTGAGTCACAGAAGCATGTGCAGGCATGAAAATAAAGACTGCTATTCAAGTTGCACCTTTTCCCCCAAGCAAGCACTTCAGCTGGCACAGTGACAGTGTTCAAATAGTACAAAATCAGCTTTTACCACCATATCCCCTTTAGTTCCCCTGTGACAGCAAACGCTGTTCTACGGGTACATCAGCATTGGGATTATGATATATGACGTGGTGGAGGACTTTAAACGTTTTAAAAGCAATGCCAATCAAATGTAACGCATGAGAGGAGGAATGAGAGCCTGTGACAGCCCACAGCCAGCTCCAGCACACGTCTGCAGACTTACCATCGTTATCTCCCATTTTCCCATCTCGCCTGGTCGCTTATGGAGCGCCGAGTTTCATCTCAACAGGTCCTGAACCTAAAATGAGCTTCCAGCCTTCCTTCCCGAAGAGTAAGGTCAGGGCTTCATCTTCCTGTGAAAACTTATTTGTTTTTTTGTGTTTCTCCCCCAATTATTTCGTCTCGAACTACATTCGCACGGCGTTTAAAATTAGCGATAAATCCCGACTTTCCTCGCACGGTCTTCATTACATTTTATGCCGATATACAAACGCGTCGTTTCCATCTATTTAACCAAACGCGGACAGCATCTTATCCCACAGCAGTCCTCTGACACCCTCCGAGGACTCTCCTCACTGACAGCCTCCCTGACTAACTGAGCCTCACTCGGCTTTATAAACAGGAGGCGACTGCTGGAGCCGGGTGAGTGCTGAGGTGTGTCTGTGAGCGGAGGGGCCGCTTTAGACTCCGCCTTACTTTTTCCCTTTAAGGACAGGTGCTTGCTTGCATGTGTTTCTTAAGAGTTAAATGGAAATACAGATACAGTGTTTATGGCTAAAAATACATTTTAGTTTATTTGGGGTTAAAAATACAAAAATTATGTGGGACTAATTTTTTGCAAAACGCGAGTTGAAGAGCAGCTCTCTAGCCAATTAGCTATGGTATCCGCTTGCTATAGAGAGCACAGAGTGCTGAAGTGAGTCTATAAAGCCTGCTGAAATACCTGGTTTTTACATTTAAATAAATAAATATAGCCTAAATAGTTTCAGGACGTTTTCCACACGCACTGCAACCAGTAACATGTACAATTCAACTGAAAAGCAAACTAAAACCTTTTAGGGAGAAAAATAAGTGAACACCTGCCATGAGTTGAAGGGACTTTTATTAAAATTGAAAAAAGTTCAGCTGCTCTTCAAGGCCTTCCCTGACTTGCTGGTTTCTACAACCAGAGTTTAGAAAACATTTCAGGGATCTCAGTACTGAAAGGTATCAGACAGGAGAGGGGTGCAAAATAATTTCCAAGGTGTTAGCTATACTGCAGAATACAGTAAACACAGTAATCATTAAGGGGAGAAAATATACTGGATGTCCCTTTAAAATTGATGAAAAGGCTGGTCAGGAGCTGCAGGAATACCTGGTGGGGACTAGTCATGTACTACATGTAACAACAATGTATGTAGTCCACATGTGAGCAATGTGGTAACGTGGCAAGACAAAGAAAAGGACATCCATGCCTAGATAAACTGCAAAAACATACATCAAGTCTAAAATAAACATGTGAGTCAATCTTGTGTTGAGGTTTTTTTTTGTCCATAATTCCAAAAGACATGTTTGATATGGAGACAACAACAGACACAAGCAGAAACAACATTAGAAACACGAGAAAATCCCAGGCCATAGCCTCTCCTTCGGCAGGTCAATGTAAACGCAGTCTTCTAATGTCAAACTCAGCACATGCCACATCATTCTCCACGGTGAGCATAAAGCATATGAGCACAGGCTGTTGCAAAGGGTTACGCAGAAAGCACAAGTATGGAAAAATGTGTGAAATTCAAAGCAGGATGTTATCAGGATCACCTGATATGGTCATAAGTGACATCAGGACATCTGTAGATTTCTATCTGTCACTGATTCCACTGATATGTTGTTGCTAAAAAGAAATTAAGCTATATGTAAATAATGGTTTTAAGTTATATTCAACTTTATTCTTATTGTGTTATTTTTGCTCTCTAAGCTATGAACTATGAGGAAACGAGTGCGTTTATGTGCTCAAGCCAGCTTTTCTATGAAAGATGACCCTTCTTTTCTGTACTTGGCGTGTCGCTCGGTCACGTCCTTCTCTTATTGTTCACGTGAAACATTCAGCAAAAGCATCACGCTGTCTTTGTTTAGTCTCCTTCAGGGACTCGCTGAAACAATCAGCCACAAATGTGTGATCAACTATTGCCAAATGTTTTGGGTCACAACTATTCACGGGTGCTATCTCATACAAGTCGTATTGAAGTGTTGTGTGGTAACAAAAAGCAGTGAAACAATTGAAAGGAGAGACTTCTCGATTCTGCTTTTGTCTGAAATCTGGGTGCAGATCACGTTTCCATTTTCCAGCCAGAGCAGTTCCTAAGGCTACGTCACTGCTTTGACACTTACGATAGCCTTAGACGTCATCCAACAAATGCTCGTCACCGTTCATGTTGATGGCATCATTTTCTGCTGGGAGGCCTGAGGCACTAGTAACACGGGCCAACTGTAACGCGCTCAATTCTTCAACGCAGAAACTTTGTTTTGAGGAACTGTGCATGCTAATGTGCAGAATTCATTCAACTTCAGCAGAAAAGTGATTTTGACATAAGAAAGTTACTGTTGGGTTTTATAGCCTAAAGTATAAACGAATGTCAATTTAAATTTAGGTCATTTGTATCCAGAGATTATATCCATGATAATGTGGGCTTTGCTATCTATAATGCAAAACTGGAACGTAACAGAATCATTTGACTATTCTTGGTAACTTGCTAAAGGAGCACATTTAATATAAAATGATTTAAAGTAACATTTAGAAATTAAAATCCACATTTTTGTCTAGAGTGTTTTATATGTGTTAAAACAGTATTAGCCTACAAAGCAGTTAGATATAGACAGGAAGTTGCTTTTTGCCATCTCTTAATATTATTCTATTTAGGTTATAAACCGTCTCACCAAATAATCAGTGTGTTTGAGAAAAATGGTCATTGCATCTCGAGTCATTGTAAGGCAAAATGTTATGCTCCACAGTCTGTACGGATAATGTTGGCTTTGAAATCGTAGTTTGATGAGTGGGTTGGTTTAGTTGGTCGGTTGCTGTTTTGGGGTTTTTTGCACATTTAAATTTCTTTCAGCCAGAATATCTGTTTAAAAAATATTAAAGACAATAACCTAAAATTTCCACCTATGTTGTAATTTGGGACACAAAAAATATCTGATGACAAATTAAAAAGTAAAAAATGAGTACACATTAATTTAAAAAAAAAAAACTTTTCTGAATAGTATAACGTTATATTTTAAACTAATGCAAGAAAAAAATGTAAATACATAAATAAATAAATAATTTACATAAAAAAGTTTAGTCAAAAATGAAGAAACTACAACAGCTGCCTTTTATGACTTTTTTAGGGCAGATGTAAAAGTGCTAAACTCTTTTTTTAAACTCACATTATTACAAGCAATTATAGTGCTGCAATTAATTTGAGACATAACAATTTAGTATGAGTACATTTATCTTTTTTGCAATGATCTCTTTCTGCTGTTAGAATAAATAAAAATGATGTGATGCAGTCAAGTTTATCCAGTGTTGGAAAATAAAACCCTCCCTCAGCTGAGTCTATACCCACTTCCTTGCAGACCGTTGGGGTGATGTCATACATGACTTGTCCTGACTAAGTGGTGATGCACAGGTCCAAATACATCCAGTTCGGATTCATCATCACTTCACAAAGCAGCCCCCTGTAGACTTCTTCAGCCCTATGCATATCTTCTCTCATGCTGAAGTGCGTCTGGTGAAGAAGGAAAGTGCAGTTAGATTTGCTAACATAAACATTGCGTGTTCAGCACCTTTTCTGCGATCTGTACTGCTTCTTCATCAGGTCATGCTGCAAGTCTCTGAGGGTAAAACTGTGCTTTCACTGAGTTCTCTGGCTGTATCACAGTTTTTAAACTCGGGATACGAGTTTCCTCCTTTAGCTTCTGAAGTTGAAGCGTTGTATTTGCTAGGTTGTTGTTTTTTTTTAACTTAAACAGCTAAATGTTTAGGATTCGTATCTATTTCAATACTGAAGCACATTAAATTCATTGGGTTAGGGATCCTAACAACTGCATTTAGTAACAATTTGAATGTCTTAATAGGAACTAGTACATTGTGGTGATGCTTGAGAAAGAGGACGACCAACGTTGCTAAGATTGGCAGCAGGATTTCTCCTCCTGTAGTGCTAGCTTACTTTCCACAATCATGCCACCTGTAAATATGTCACTGTTCAACACTCAGTCCTACCTTCGCGAAATGTCAGGAATGTGAGTAAATATGTGAGGATCTTGAGTGGCAGACTGTCTGTAATGATAACACCTGTCGGGGGGTTACGGTATCGATTAATAATTGGGCTCAAAGAGCAGCATTTGATTCTCGACTCCAGATACCTGATTGATTTATGACATTGTGTAGCAGTAATGGATAAAGAAAAGCTGGCCAGTGAGTCCCTCGTCTCATCACAATGAAACACACTTACAGGTAGTTAATAGAAGACTCTGGATTTAGGAATTCAAAGACTTCAGATGTTGATTGGTGCACAAAAGGTGCAGCAGTACGGAATGCAGACAGACCGTCTCTTATCAGCGTAGCACCTGAGACGAATGCCTTTTAAATGTCACCCTATGCATCACCTCATGACAGGAGCTGGAATGGACATGCGTTGTTTATCGACAGCATGTTCATCCATTTGGATTCAGTCTAAATCTTTTATAGCCATTAGCTAGTAACTAGGGGCAGGAATAGCTCAGTAGGTAGAGTGGTTGCCCCATGATCGGAAGGTTGGGGGTTTGAATCCACTGAACGGCTAACCTGAGGTACCCCTGAGCAAGGTACCGTCCTGGTGAGCCTGCTTAGTGGCTGGGCTGCCCACTGCTTCACTGAGTGAATGGGTCAAATGCAGAAAAAGCAAAAAGTAATTTCCCCACGGGGATCAATAAAGTGTACATTATTATTAGTGAACTTAATGGTGCATTTAGGAGCTCACAAGTATTATGGTACAGCTATAACGGTGAAATACTGGGCTTACCTTTACAAAGGTGTTACTCGATAAGAGCTGACTGATTCAGTAAAGTGTTTCTACACACTTTCAATGCCTTTATAAATTTACATTGGTAAATTACATAACCTGCAATATATTAACTTGCGTCCCACACACAAAACAAGCAAGTCCTGTCTTGGCACAGTTCTTAACAGCCCTTATTATCATTACTCAGCCTTTATTTAATAGAACAAAAAAGCGCTGGAAATAGAAACATCAATAAGCTGTGTTACATTGTTCAGGGTTAGAAGGCTCACACAGAGATGATGAACGCACACCACTCGGTCTCAAGGACTCGACCACTCTTGTGAATGACTCTCGGGCTGTTCAGGTGTTCTCTGGAATGAAAAAAAAACAAAAAAAATCCAACTTTGTTGACCACTTCAGGACCTCTGACGTGAAACCCTTAAGAAAACAGCATCTTGTGGGATCAGAGGTCTTAAACATTGTTCACCCAGGCTCCCTGGAGGCATTCATGGAGGATGATGGATTATGCCGCAAATCAGATGGGTTACTGAATCAGTGTGCTGCATCTACGCAAACCACGAGCAGATCAAATCAGTCGGTCATGGGTAATGTTACAAAAGCGAGGTCTTGGCCAAGAAATACCACAAACCTGCCCTCTGTGGATGTTTCCTGGGAAAACAGAATGATGCACGGATTTGAAGGTAGCAAATGGTATTCGGTTCTGTATATGGTGTCATGGCCTGCCTTCATATCACAAAGAAACCTGGCTGAATTTTGCATTGTAGCCTCTCAATCCTTAACGCATACATGTATGATGTGTCTGTCCGGGATTGACTCGTCATCCATATGAAAACTGGCATGTAGCGCTGTAGTGGATGGCAGGTTTGAAGGAAAGGTGTGTTAGTCTAATTATTTGTTACTGACAAAATAAACAACCTCATTGAACATAAAATGCTGTCACACTCAGTTCAGTCACTGTGTTTATATACAAGACAAACATAGGGAATGACAGCTCTCTGAAGCCAAGCACAGTCAAACAATTGCTGCTTTTAATTATGAGATTCCTAAAATAACAATTGATTGCCTTAACTTGATTTGATCCTTTACTAATCCGAAGAAATTACTAAAGCGAGGAGCTAAACTTTCCTCTGCCTGAAGATGATGTAGAGACATAGTTTTAAAAAAGTACCTGCGGATATTTTCTAATAAAGCAGCTTACAGATGAAATCTGTAAGCAGAGAGAAACACCTGGAGTTCACTCAGTATTGGCATCATTTAAACGTTTAGTTAGCGTCACAGAGGAGCTCTACTGAAAATGGAGGGATTCGATACTAAGGCGGTGGCTCAGAGGCAACGTGACAAAGTGCACGCGCCATAAACACAGCTCGGGAAGTCTTTGAATTCTTTAGAAGAAAGTGCAATGCTCAAAAAAAAAGAATGGAACACTTTTAAGTCAGAGTTACAGCATCAAGTTAAAATGACCTCCAGGAGGACACCAGTGTGAATGTCTCTAACCAAACAATCAGAAATAGACTGAATGAGGGTGGCCTGAGGGCATGATGTCCTTTAATGTGCCCTGTGCTCACTGCCCAGCATCATGGAGTCCAACTGGCATTTGCCATAGAATACAAGAATTATTGAGTTCCACCAATGGAACCCTTTGTTAGTCAGGATACCATCCGTCGTGTCATTGGCAGGCACGTGGGAGCCGTACACACTACTGAGGAGAACCATTCTTGAGCTGCTTCAGTGAAATTTTAGCAACAATGGACTAACCTGCACCGGGATTTTGTTCACTCCTTAATCTTTGAATTCAGCCCAGATTTTTTTTCATTAATAAGGATCAGATGTGTTTTCAAAGTGTTCCTTTATCATTAAAAGTTAAGGGCACCCTGTTACTTGTTCTAAAAAGCTCTGCATCAAAACATTTCTAAAATTTGTGTCTACTGATAGCTCTGACTGCAGTCCCCGCCTCTGAACTGTAATGGAGCATTTTAAAAGTATTCAGCTATATTCCATTCCTGCTGAGTTGTTGATATGACTCCTAAGAAGTTGATATTTATCAAACCCTGACAGGCTTTCCCGCATTAGTCAACAGACACTTACGTAAAGCCAGCATTTACACACTGCAGGTGATTTTACTGCGCCACGCTGAATGGCCTGCAGTGAGAATATGCACACCCTCTCATGGTCAAACGTAGAACAGCAGTTAGGATTTCATGGATTTCTACAAGCTGATAGCTACACTTTCTAAGTTTAAAGCGGAAAGAAAAGGTGAAACTTTATGTTATTCAGTCTTTGTTCCAGAAATCTTTTAAGCTTAAAAAAGAAACTAAACTGAGCTCAGTAGACGTGAGTCACATCAAGTCTAGCATGGATGAAACTATCAAAATGATACCAATGCTAAAAATACTGGGAGCACCTTAAAGCCTTTGGTATATAAATACATAGAGTCACATGCATTTTAATAGAAAACTATGATTTATTTGAAAACACAAAAATGACAAAGAAAATAAAAAACCCTCATTTTTTCCTTTTTGGTTATATTTCCAATATGGCTGCTGATAAAAGGAACACCACAGCACCAGATGCTTTAGGCACAGTGGTATAAAAGCATGATGTATGCCCGACAGGCTGGGTAATGGCTTTGGTGCCTACAAGGTTAAGTTTTGATTCAAATGTGACAGAAGTTATGCATATTTATAGACATTTAAAAAGTTACAAGAATAAAAAGATAATATTACAAAACTGTAGCAAACAACCCTTTATATGTACCTTCCCGTATTACTCAAATATTAACACTAAAATACGACAAAAACAGAAATCTACACACCACTAACGTGTACTTTCATTTTTCTTTTTCAGTTGATAAACTTAAAATCTCTACGTTTTTAAAATCCACAAACCTGCCAACTTCATGATGCTTTCAGCAAGAAACAAGGTGTGGACATTTTTATATCTGTGTCATGGAACTAAGGCTCAGAAGAGCTTGTGAGACATTAAGTGTTAAACTAAATTCAGCAGACACAGCTTAGAAACAATGACATCAACTTCTTATCCAACTTCAAACTCAACAAAACCCCAGCTGTCTTTAGCCCACGGTCTCACCCCGCTAAGGCTTACGCGGCTACATGGAGTGCTCTACTGAGCCTTGTTCTTCTTTTTCAGGATTTTGAGGAGTTTCTCTGGCATCATGTAGGGCCTCTCCGGGCTGCCGTCATTCCTCTCCAAATCCTCCACTGGGAAGAGGTCAAAGAAAAGGACATTAAACCAGCTTTCGAGCACTTGGCATAAATTTAAAGGAGCATCAGATTTTGCGATGTACATTCACAGGTAGGAAATCTGAATGAAAACATTTCAGTTCTGCAAAAATAATTATAAAAAAAATAGCAGCTTAGGCATTTTTTATTTTAATTAAACAGATATTATTGATTAAATTTGTTTATTAAACCATCTGCACTGCAAAACACACTGTGATTGAAATATTTAAAAAGGAAAAGCTATACTAATTTGACACTAACACATTTAAAAAAAAAAGAAAAAAAACAAACTACACAGCAACTAGAAGACTCACCAGCAGTTATTAAACAGAGACAAATGTGTTATGGCTTGGGCTAAACACAGATTAAAGTGCTTCACTGAGTGTATTAAAAAAGCTTCAGTTTGCATCAACTGTAAAAACCGATGTGTTAATGTGCAAAACATTAATAACACTGTCACTTAGGCACATGATTGGCTTCAAGTTTCCATTGGCTAGTGCCAGTTAGAATATAGAGTCACCTCATAGGGAGCCATTCATTTACCCACATGTTCACATTTTCAATAACCATAAAACCAGCTTGAATAAATCTGAGTGTGAGGCGACATCAGTCACATCACAAAAATCATACAGCAATTTAACACATACCAAACTCCCGCCTGCTGTAAAGCCCTCGTGTTTGCTAAGCCCCACCTCCTTACTGACGAATAATGTCTGATGTGGTGATTTATTTGAATTATTTTAGAAACAATCACAAACTATATATAAAACACGAGCACAGTCACTGTGACATCATCCTTTGGTTTTTGGCCCTTCCAGTCATATCATGTTTTTTTTTTTTTTTTTTTTTTTAACAAGACATCAAGAGCGAGACTGGATCTCTTCAAGTCTATGTTAAAGTAAATTAGACCGTATTTAGTAGTTTAATCATCATTCTGTACTCATCAAGATATCAAACGAGCCACTGATGACATTATCAGGAATGCATTTACTAAGTAGTAGGCTTCTTTTCCCACAGACTTCCCTATAACTTGGGGAGTCGCTCCCTACTTCCCGATAAAATAAATGCGGGTTTAAGGCACAAATGTAACTCTATTAAACTGCTTTAGTACATAAGCAAGTAGTGTGTTTAAGAAAACTCTGGTTAAAGCTTCTACAGGGTTTGGTTACCAGCTCTAACCAGAGTTTTCTTGTCCTGTTCTGCGATTTTCTTTTTGTTTTGTTTGTTTTTTCAATTATTTCCTAGCAATAATCCATGCTTCAGGCAGTCTGCTTTACTTTTGGTTAAAATATTTGCCTAATAAGCAAAAGATCACCAGTTCAACGCCGGGGCAGGAGACAAATTCTTGGTAGAGTTACGTCAGGAAGGGCATCTAGTGTCAAAATCCACAAGATCAAATATGCAGATCCACCCGCTGTGAAAATCCCTTGCAAGTAATAGCCACCGAAAAAAAGAAGCCATGTGCTTTACTCATAAATGTGTTTTCTAAATATAATAAATAGTATTAGAAAGTATTTTCTGTAAGTTTGTGAAATTCTACTGTAGACAACGTGGAATACGCTGCTGTATAAAACGCTCCTTAGTGTCGGATGTAACAGCTTTTAAAGACCACCGGTGGCAAACTAAACTAAGCCTAGCCAATCGTTCAACGTCCGAGTACCTCGGGAGGATGTTGAACTTACTCTGAACTGAAAAACTGATAAACAATTCCTTCATTCATTTTGAAACTTAAGAAGATGCATCTGCACAAAGTGGACTGAAGCAAAATGCTGAATCCCAGCGATTTTAAGGCGTGGTGTTTTGTAGACATACTAGTATCTGAGAGAAGTTAATAAGGGAGCAGATGACAGAGTCCCAGCTCAGACTTTGAAAGGGTTCAAAATAAAAAGACTGTCTAGATTTTGCTCTGCCTGTAATTAAGTGGAAAATCTGAGAGTCCCCCCCCAAACTCCTCCTCTCTAAGCCGCGTCCTCCTCCCGAGACTCCTTTTTCAGCTGGATGTCTTCATCGTGCTGCTGCTGCGGCTGCAGAGCAGAGGGCTCAGATGGATCCTCCTCCTTGTTCTTCCACAGAATCTCACGAAGACTTGGCAACATGTAATAAGGCCTCGCAGCTGAGCCGTCATTGCGCTCCAGGTCTTCGCCTTATCGAGCGTGTGATTATTTTGTGTTAATGGGTGAACGGGGAAAAAAATTAATGTATAAACCAGGGTGTTAGAGGGCGAGTGGGAAGGGAAAGGGAAATGAGAGGGGGGTGAATTAGGAAGTGAGAAATAGGAAAGGAGACACAAAAAGAGAAAGAGAGTCAAATGGCAAGCAAGCAAAAGCACCCAAAGTATCAATTCATCACCAAGCAGCAACGATTTTCAGGCTAACACGGAGCAGGACAGGCTGTTATTTTGAAATGAAGCACACCGTATTTCATGCAATTTAAAATTAGTGACAGCCCAACGCCAGAAGCAAAGTGAGAAAAGTTTGAATTTAGCTCATTACAGTCTGCATTTCACCCTTCCTCCACTATTTTTTTTTTTTTTCCTTTCACGCAAGAACCTGTTTGGACGGAGAATTTAATGTCACATACAGATGTCACAATTGATTGAGAATGTGTTACTTACATAAACACAGGAACAGAGTGTCCACACACATGGAGTACACGCTGAAGAATGCATGGGCGATGAGGTACGAGCAAACCACCATAGTCTGAGAGAGATGACAACAACCACACAAACATTATCCTTCGATAAAAGCAATGAAAAAGGAAAAAAAAATAAACAAATAAAATAAAAAAATAAAAAATAGAAATGCAGTATTGCTTACCAGGATGGGTACCCAGTAGTAGTTCAGGGTTGGAGCTGTATTCTGAAAAGCTTTCACTCTCCCAGAGAAAAAGAAAAAAGAAAAAACGCCTGTGGACAAAAACCCCAAAGAATATATAAATACAATTCCCATTTACAGTCCGAGCTGATGATTACAGCTTCTATTAGCTATAAATAACATTTTACATTATAAATCAGTTGAAGAAAATCCAGTCCTATTTAAAGCTCCAATCCTAAAACACCACAGCCTGTAAGTTTGCAGGATTTTAACGGCCACACAGACATTCATGGACTGTGAGTTGAATGGGTCCACACAATCTTTTCAAGGAATGCTGGTTTAGTCCTAAATATTGTCAACACAAAAGAAAAAAATAAATAAACAAATAGCAGACTCACCCAGAAGCCCAACAATGAGCAGTTTGCCCAAAAATAAAACGAAATCTGTCACTTTATCCAGCACAGCCACCCTGCAGGGTTTCAAAAACAGCGACTCCAGTCAGCTTTATACGATTAAACATTTAACAAAATGCTTTCTGATGAGGTGATGATTTTACACTCACCTGATCACATTCCTCATGAGGAGAAGGAAGGCGTCTTTGGCAGAGGTGCAAAAGTTTTTGCCATAGATCGCCACCTAGTGGCCAAATGCACTCGTTACAGCAACATAACAGTACCATTATAAATACCAAGGCTTTTATTCATGCTGGCTCAAAGGCTTGAATAAATAAAAACATGTACCATGATATACGCATTTCTGTTCAGGAACTTGACAAATTTCTCCAGACACCAGAAACAGCACTTCAGACAGCACAACAGGAACCTTGCAAACTTATTTTGGGCTCCTGTGAATGAGAGCAATCAACCTTTAACCCACAGATGTTTGACATAAAAGATCAGATTTTTTTTTTTTTTTTTTTTTTTTTTTTATATAACC
>VUQR01009814.1:0-21743 GCA_015108515.1 Hemichromis elongatus | reverse complement strand
TAGCTCATATTTTTACAAACAGTTGCAGCAAACCTTTCAGCTTGTGATCCAGATACTCCAGCAAAACCCTGATGATCTGAATGATGGAGAGGATAAGGGAGCCAAATGCCAGAGTCCCTGTGTGATACCTAAAACAAGTAAAGAATGAAAACAGCAAGTCTGTTTTAGGACCCGGCAAATGTCAGAAGACAGTTTTACCAAAAAGTTTTCTCACAGATACACACCTGAGAGCTCTCCCAAGAGAAGAAAACACTGGGAAAGCAGGAATGTCATCTGGCTTTTTGGCAGCCCAGTAGTAAGAAGCAAACGCCCCGGCTAGGGTCATCTGTCCAAGTCCCAAGACAAAATTGGCACACCAGAAGAAGAGGAAGACGTTGTAAAACTGCAGGCCAATTAGGTATTTGTGGTAAGGGGTCTCTCCGCCGTAGAAGGCAAAAAGGCACTGCGAGTCAGGACACTGGGCTTTCATGGCAGTCGTCGAGTAGTTCTGAACAAAGACACGGTTCATTTAGTGATGCCGCAAATGTATTTCACAAGTTAAAAGCAAGCGGCATGGATGGAAGTGATGTGAGATGAAATTTAACACAAAAACGAAGAGGAGAAAAACTTACAGCTGGGTCACACGTTTGTCTCGAGTAGTCGCAATTTGTCTCATTAAAGATTTTGTAAATAGGCTGATTGGACGTTGACAAGAAGCTGATGAGTTCTGTTAAGGCTTACAGTCATTAACTGATAACATGAAACTGACAATTATGAGAGAATAATAAGTATAATATTTATGCTTCTCTGCTTTCATTGAGTTTTGGTTCATGAATGCAGTGAACTTGAATCATGCAGCTGCACAGTATGCATGATTCAAGTTCAACCTTAGCTTTTAATGCGAGTTGACCAGCCCTGTTTACCATCCCTGCACATATTTCTGTATAAAGTGTCTTTGTCTGAACTGTTTAATTCATCGGCACTTTAGTTTAAGTCACATCCACAAAAACAATTTAAATTCTTCAAGAACATAAGAAAACAGTTCAGAGTTGTATTTTTCATGTTCTCATCAACCGTGAATAACAACATCAGCACGGACTTGAAAGGATACACAGCAGTTACTCCCCAGTAGGCAATGACCACAGTCAGGAGGAGGAACGTGAACAGTGGGTAGAAAAGGGAACACATCATATGTCCAATTGCTCTGAAAACAGGACAACGGCATCACTGATAAAGACGAACATCTACCTTCACAGTTATGAGTCAGGTTCTTTATCTGCACCCTTAGTCACTCTAAAGAAAACAATTTAACATCTGACTTTTATTGATCTGTTTTCTCATTCCTCCCATCTTCGCTTTTACTTGCTACAGCTCTAAAATGAAGTCTGACCTGCTGGCTTCTTTAATAAGAGCAATGGCAATGAGGATCCTCTTCCAAAGGCATATGAGCAGCAAAATGATGATGACCTCCACGATGGCTAGAATAATAACTATATAAGGAGATAAAAGGAAGAAAAAAGGGGAAAAAATGACATGTGTGTCTCTGTTTTAGATCAACATATCTTGAGTGTGGATGATAATCTATGGAGATGTTGAGGATGTTTACTGACTGAAGGCCAGCCAGGTCTGTCTAATTTGCAGGTAGACTGTGAAATCTGTCTGGAAGCCCAGATCCTGGATAGTCACATTAGCACCGGGCTCTCCTTTCAGAGCTGCATACTCCATGTAGCAGTGGAAGATACCTAACCAGCAAAAGGGAAGCACACAGAAAAGCTGTAAAGCAGGTGGAAAATTGGCCTTGTTATTTCCTTTTGGGTTTGTTTCCCTACAGATGAGGAGATCTCATCCTATTAAAGAGTCAGATTAGCTCTGAGCCAGTTACAGTGAGAACGTTTAGATTTACCTCAGGAAACCTCTCTCTCTCTGCCCCCCACTGACCCTGGAAAAAAAACAACTGTCTTCTATGCTAATTAAAAGGCAAAGAAATACACAGAAAAGTAAGATCAAAAGTCAAGTGGGATACTAAATCAGTCTTACTATATTTGCTGCGGATCGTTTTACACTGATCTTTATCTTTGCATTAGCCCACACGTTACTTTTGTTTTTTTTTCGTTGGGCTTCTTTGTGCCACGCAATTGTGGATAAACCTCTGGTCACTGATGGAGGACTAATGGAAAATTAGCTTGCTAGACAAGCTGCCACTGCTCTGAGATCAGTTACAGATCATGTCTTGTGTGTAAACAGAGTTACCGCTAGCAAATAGACGAGCTGATGGAGAGGAGGGAACATCATCACTTTCACATTAATGTTTCTGAGAAATTACTTAGTTGAAAAAGTTTGCAAAGTTCAACTAGTTGCTTTGCTAACACTCCATGTTTATTTTTCAATTCCAATCCTTTAGAGCAGATTCTTTCTTAGTTTACGGTCTTTTGGTCGTGTGTTAAAGCCATAAAAATACATAATTGTACTTTTTTTTTCCTTTGAATGTAAAACCAGTCTGTCAGTGATTCCTCAGTAGTACACTGGAGAGCAGCGAGGTGGCAAAGACTGAAGGTTACATGGATGGAAGGAGGAGTTTAAAAAGGAAAGCTTAAAGCAGTTAATATAAAAGTTAATTACTTTTTGGGACACTGAAACTGAACTCTTTGCTAAGCTTGCCAAGCGTGAACGGCACTGTTTAGAGATACTCTAAAGTAATCAGTCAAATGATCAACAACTTGATAATGACGAATGCAATTCTCTTCCCACACTGATGAATGTGAGTTTTTTTAGTTATACACGTGCAAAAGTCAGCATTGCCAGCTCTGTTTCTTTTGGCATGAGACCCGTTTTTCCACCGGTGTGTCTCATACTCACAACTGTAGGATTTTAAATTTGTGTGAAAGGATCAGGTCAGGACATGACAGGAACCTGAATAAAAATGTGTCATTTAAGATTACAGCTGTCCTTGTGGGTCAGTTCACTTAAATTTTGCATCTTCCTTTCATGCAAATTCTTTCGGTTTCCATTTTTTCACACTAACTACAGTTTTCTGACAACAAGGAAAATTCTATTTACAATTTATTGCCAGTCAAAAGTTACCAACCCAGCATTAATATTCCTGCTGTGGTGAATACTAGTGTATTTACTGTGCATGCTCACAGGTATAATCACACACATGATTTACTCACTGACAGCTACACTGGACCTGCTTTCTGGGTATGTCCAGATTACTAAGACATTATGAACGACGATGACCCTTACCGTATCCTATCACTGCTACCAACATGGCAATCATGACCCAGACCATGATCCCTGCCAGGAAACGGAGGAGGATGAGGAAGAGGAGGCTGATGATCATGGCGATAGCCAATCCCCTGCAAAGAGGAGTTCAGTCAATTTGATGAAAAAGGCTTTTCAATACAAGCAGAAGGGACAACAAAAGTATGAAAAAGGAGAGTTTATTACTTACAAGAGGATCCAGTACCAGGAATGCGTGAAATCCTCAAAGATCTTCATCACCACCTGACGAGCTTCCATTACCACAGTAGCATTCCTGTTGAGAGAGCCCGGTGTGTGAGACCAACATATGGTTATATGGTTGAAATTAGTTGTGTCACAAAATTCCACTTATGCACACTTACTGTACACCAGCTATAAGATCTTGTGCGTTTCTAATTCCGTTTCCATCATTAAATGTGGAGCTGTTTCCCACAGTTATCACCCCTCCTGTCCTGCCCAAAGCTGGGAAGCACCTGCGGCTGACTGAAAGAAAAGTCAAGAAACACGTAATTCTCAGAAATACAAAAACAAACAAATGAAATTTGGTGTCCTACATGTGTAAACAATGCCATTTGAAAACTATAAAAAATGAACCTATTATGATTTTCCACACATTCTTAAATACATTTACTGTTGCAAAGGTGGATGTTTACATTAATCTCTCTAAAATAAGACACAATATAAATATGCCAAAGTCTCTTGATCTCAATCATCCAGGTTAGGAAATCCCCCAATTTTAATTCTGTTCATCTGGACGTAGTGTTTTCAGAGGGAGAAACATTTTGTCACGCATCCAGGTGACTTGTTTGGTCTCAGCTGACTGCAGGTTTGCACCTTATATATTTGCGCAGTGACTGAAAATAGCTTGCTGAATGAACAATGGGCTCTGAGGTCAGTTCTTTGATCATTAATATACAAATTTCCATGACTGATGAAAGACCACTGATCATTGAGGCTTGGGAAACCTGCCGTCAGCTATGATTGAAGAAGTCACTTGGATGAGTGATAAAATGTTTTCTCCCACATAAACGCTACGTCCAGATGAACAGAATCAACTTTTTGGGAGTAAAGCATCTCTACCTTTTCATCTCAGACAGCAGTCTCATAAAGTTCCTCGCCTGTCGATTACTGTGCATACATCTTTTGTATTACTGCCAACTTGTGGTCAAAGAAGGCTACTGTTGCTGAAAGCTGCACTTGTTTCATACTCAGAGGAAACTGTAGCCATCTCCACTATGCAGATGAGTTTGTTTGCGATGACTAGAGCTGAGTAAGCTGAGAGGTTGGCAGCTTTTTTCTGGTGGTTTATGCATGGACGGATAAACCTCTGGTGTTTTATGGTAAACTGATGGGAGGGGAGCGTGCGAGGCAAGTTGGCTCTTCTTTCACTGCTCTTAGTTGCAATCTGGGTTTGGTAAGGACACGGCTAGCATTAGCAAGTAAATAAGTTTTAGGGACGTTCATCATAACAGATGAGTTTCCTCTTGCTAAACACCTTGGCTATCATCTGTGACATTAAGAAGATGGACAACAGCGCTCAACATGTTTGTTCTAATAATATGGGTAAATTGAGAAGGTGCAGGCTCAGCAGCTCTTTCAGATCTTTGAGAATTATCTGAATGTAATACGTTTAACCAGCTGCTTTGTCAACTCCTCGGCTTCATTTTTCCATTCATATTTTTAAACCACGATTTAGGCCTGTGTTTCTGAGCTCATGAACAAAAGTTTCTTTTCAGAGATGCGCGATCCTCACAGGACCTTTTTTTTTTTTTTTATTGTTGACGACTTTCATAGGCGCAATTTTCCAATAAAACAGTTTTATTTTTAGTGAGATGTTTTCATAGCGGTTTTTGGCTTCTTTTGGTAAATGAATGATTAAAAAATAAATAAATCCACCACCACCTGTCATTTTCAGCTAATAAATCATTTTAGGTAGTATAGTAGATTTGTTTAACTATAGTAATAAAAGATTTTACAATTCTTCAGCCAGGAAGGAGTGCAGAAAAATAAAGAAGTTCAGGTACAGTGCAGAGAGCAACGTCTGATTTATGTTGTCAAGTTGGTAAATATGGGGGGAAGATGGGTTTGTTTGTGTAAATCTACCTTTGGGGGGGGCAATATTCTCTGCTTGCCTCAAAGGTCATAGAGTCCAAAAGTAAAATTCTAAAACTAGAAAAGAATATTCCATTCCTTAATGTTCTTTTGAAAAAGAATCATTTGCACATATTTAGAGATTCTACTTACAGGGTTTGCTGGGAAGCAGCATTGCAGGACAGAGACGTTGCTTAAGGATTTCTGCAACACCCTAGAAACACAGTATATCCAACACAGACGTGAGGGTCTGTAGAAAGCATTCAGATAGATCAATACCTGAGATAGTACAGAAGAGGACAAGTACAACTCACCATTTGGTTAGTTGCTTCTTCTTCACAGAAGTTTTTATAGTAGTCAAAGTCAGGATTGTTATAGTATGCTTTGACTAATGTCATGAACTTCTCAGGGCACTTCTCCACACACATCTAAAGGTGAACATTGATGGCAGGACAGTCAGGCCACATTCCCGTCACAAAAAGCAGTCACACAAATTAAAAAAAAGAAATAAATAAGGAAAAAGAAATAATGTAATAAATATCCTTCTTCAGCTTGTTCCTAACCGTCTCTTCTACAGAAATGAGGTTTTTCTTGGTCTACAACCCCCCACTCCGTTCCTGTACAAGGTTCTAGTGTTCGTTTTCTTTGAGTCTACAATTCCCGTCATGGCTGAGGGATTCACTAGTGTCTTGGCAGTTGTCTGGGGGTGCACTGGGGAGAGATACATCTTGAGAATTTTGTACCACTGGCAGGCTTATTTTGTACCGTGTGGCTCTCTGAATTTCTTGATGATTTTTCCCATTTTAGCCCATTATATGTGGAAACGCTGTGATAACTTTGTATATCCATCTCCTGCTTTGTGAGGGTCAATAATTTCTCAAGCTTAAACTGATTTCTTTTCTGTACTCATAACTTTATTTTAAGCCTTATTTACATACTGTAAATGGTGTTTTTAATAAACATTATAAAGATTTATAAACAGAGAAGTTGGTACCTGTGTGGTTGGGCACTGGAACTCCAGCAGCACCATGGGGCTGGCACACTTCATGATGTTGAAGTAGAACAAAAAGGGCTTCTTCCTGTTGGGAACAAGACAAAAGAACGGTCACAGAAATGTACACAAATTTCTAATAGCATCTAAAAATTAGGTGCTTTGCCATCAGCTAAAATGAACGATCTTTTGTGTTTAAGGTTTACAAGAATGATAAAACAAAAGATGAAAAAACAAACAAACATACACAGCACGGGCTTATGGTGCTAAAACTGAAAGGGCAGCAGGATGATTATTATGCACTGTTACAGTCCAGAGGTCCATGCATTATAATAGAGATGATTATAATTTACATGTAGGCCTGCGTGAATGAACCAAAGAAATACTTTATATAAATAACATGTATTCTGTCTGTGGACATGCAATTGACTTCGTATGTACTACAAACAAAAATATATTAAAAAAAAAAGTTTTGCCATTTCATTTTACACTGCGATCAGCATTTCCTGGCTTGCAAGTGAGATTATGACTGGAATACTACTGGAAGGGTTCCAACTGCTTCATAAAGTCTTGCACTTTTTGCCAATTACCTATTTTTTGTCCAGGGACGACACGATGCTGTCTCAACAGTGTTTGCAGGGTTTATTCACCTACACATTTAGCTGTCCTGCCTTTAACATAATAACATGGGCTAGGTACTTTCCAGTTTACGTTTACACATTCCAGAGACATGGTGTGGCCCATAAAATAACCCCCCCCCAAAAAAAGTTTACAAGGAAAAAAGAATACTAATACAATTTAAACATGCCAGCGAAAACTTTAAGTTAACTTGTTAGTCAAAACTGATTGTATTCATGTTCCCTTATTAAGTTACCTATATATTTACAATTGATTTTGTTTATCTTTTTAGATGGTGGTACATAAAAAAGCCTGAGGAACCTAAAGCGCCATGTAAAACCTTTGAGCCACCCCTCACTTCTGCTTCCAAGGAGCCAGACTCTCTAGCCACCGAAGACTGGCCTATAAACCATCAAGGCACAAAAAGACACCAAAATCAACAGTTACAAATAGTTCTAATGTTCCTAGCAAGATTATTTTTCAAATGAGGAATGACTCAAGACTATAATATTAGCAAGGGTGTTGGTTGGTGGGGGGGGGATTTTATTTCTTTTTTACAAATATGAAATATTGTTCTGAATCATTCAAAATACCCTAAAACTTACATTCAAATTAAGAAAAAGAGTGCAGAGGCTCAGAAACGGTTTGATCTATACTTTGGAAAGCAACTCACTCGAGGGGAGTTCCAGCCTGCCCACAGAACTGGCCTCGGCTGTCTGTGGGGTAGATCACCTTTCTTGGGTCGCCCTGGGACCAGGCTGGGTTAGAAAAGAAGAAGAAAAAAGAAGGGGGGGTGTTATAAAGGTTATAAAACTTGCTTTTAGTTTCAATATTTGTGCTTCTGTGTTGTCTCCTTACCGAGTATTCCCACTGCTAAGTAACCAAGTATGGCAATAATGAACAGAATGCAACACACAATGTCTGTGCAGCCCCTACAGTGGAGAGAGTTCAAGTGGTTAATGGAGTCCTCTGTAGTCACCTGCACAGTGTAATATCCAGGGGTAAACCCCATCTCTGTCTCACCTGTTCTGGATTGGGCCCCTGAAATTCGGGTCATGCTTCCTGGGCTCACCTGCATGAAAGGAGAAAAGTGCATTCATCACTGAATCAGCTGTTAGCATTGCAGCAACTGAAAGCATGGCGTGCTGAGAGGGTTAAGAAAACATCTTTAAAGTAGCTGCTCATTAATTTATGTTAAAACCAGAGCTGGATCAAGGACATGGAGGAGTGCAGCAGAGTCTTCCTCCCATTCGTCTAACAGATGATTTTCCCTGAAGGCCAGACACGCCCAGAAACTCATCGAATTCCTCCCTGCTGACTAAACAGGAGCTCGTGTAAAACTCATGGTAAAGCAGGAGCAAACATCGCGTGTGAAGATCCACCAGAGGAACGACTACTGATATTTTGGTCAAAACAAAGCTGTCGTGCTCAACGGTAGACAACCACATCTTCCCAGTTCATAAAATTAGCTAAGTTTAACTTCTGTTTAAATATTATCAGATCACAACATGCTGTCTCTTATAATAAGGACTATGCTTTCCTTTCTTTCAGATGAAGTTGCAGGCTCAAGCAAACACTTGAGCTTGCTGCAGGTTATCTGAGAGTAGTGTGTCTGTTATCCAAGCAAACTTCACTTTTTAGTTACAGCTTAAATTCTGTAAAGGTTACTCCACATGCTCTTTAATCAAAATTATATTTTTAATACAAGAATGTAACACGAAACACCCCAAACCACCTCCACGGTAGCTCACTCTCTGTGCAGGGTTTACTTTAAAGGGAACAATATTTTATTCAGTTATATTTTTTGGCCACTGCTCATAGACCATGTAAAAAAATGAACCTGACATCACGCACTGGTTGGTGGAGTCCTGTTATGAAGTCTTGAGATAAGCGTTTTCACCAGCGCCACCTTGATGTTACGGCGCCTGATGAAACGAGCAAGCAGCCGACCCGACAGTGAGACTCGGTGCTTCAGTGGGGATATCCTGGCAAATGCTTCTTTCTTTGGCTTAAAATAGGAAAAAATTTTAAAAGCTCAATTGGAAAGTGTTTGCAGGGGCAGAGGGCTCTTTTCCAGGAAACTTCTATGGAACTGGAAATGTCTTTTGCATCCACAGTTTTAATGTAGCAGCCCGCTAGCTTCACGTTTCATACCCATTATTTTTTACTGTTTATGATCTTTGGTGTAGCAGCTCAGCTTTGAGCTTTAACTCATCCTTTAAGAAAGCTCCCTTTCTTGTCTTACACTCACAAACAAAAGGCGGTTGGTCTTTCACAGCCAGCGATATCACCTTTCTATGACATTATAAAGAACTATCTGAGAAACAGTGCTGAAGGAGGCAACTTCAACACTCTCACCTCCCATTGTTATGTTGCTGACCTGAGCAGCAAATAACAGCTTCGCTTTTACTAAAGACTTAAAAAAAAAAAAAAAAAGGTCAGAATTTCAGTGCAGTGAATAATCACCCTGTGGTATAAAAACAATGTTTGTTAAAGCAGGGCAGTTTGACTCATGCTTAATGAAAACCTTAATGCTATCAGTTAGCGTTGGGTGGGACTGTTTGTAGCCTTTACTGTGACAATTATGCCACAAAAAGACATTTCCAACAGCTTCAGGCATGCCCGTCACCGAAGCACGACGTACACGTTAATCCCTTCCAAAATCCTGAACCTCATAGGGACTGCCTGGCCTCGTCCTTTAAATCTCTGCTCGTGTTTATTATGATCATCCTACATCGTAACAGTGCCCAGACATGCAGATTAATAATGTGTACCATATGGATCCTTGAAGGGTAGACAAGCACAATAGCTGTGGTAACTCCGAATTATGCGATTTATGAATGTGGTCAGTGAAGTTATGTTGCAACGAGGACTTACTGCCTTTTAAAGAAGTCACAGCACTTCCTGTTATAGAGAGCGTAGGTGTTGTATTCCATTTGTGTTCTGGTATCGAACTTCTAACATATTTCACACAGGTTTAGTTTTTACCTTTGCTCTGTTTGTTCTTCAGTATAAATACACAAATTAAGTCTAATAAAGAGATCTGCTCCCCTGGCCTTTATCTATATTCAACCTTGTGATAATAATGCACGAAAAAAACACTGATAAAAGATAAAAGCGTGACCTCACACACCTGTATTACTTTGCACACACTCAAAGCCGGCAGTGGCACACAAACGTGCGCACTCACACACCTAGTCTCAATCCTGCCGCTGCACTTTCAGGTATGACCACTTGTGCACTTTACAGGAAGGTAAACAGCCAATCTAAAGATTACCCAGTGATCACCGATGTGCTTTAGATTCATTTTTCAAAAAGAGTGGCTAGTTGAGACAAAAGTAAAGATAAGTACCGTTCTTTCCATAATATTCTCCATCCTCAGGCATGTTGAAATTCCTTCCTGGGCAAAAACAGCTCCTTTATCTTGATTACTTCATCCACCTTTCCTCTCTGCTGGCACAAATGACTGAGTAAGGGGAGAAACAAGTATGGTTTGGAGGAAACCTGTTAAACCTGTCCCTGAATAGCTGCACAATAGCCGATGCTCCACCTAACCTATTTCACATTCCCACCCACACGCCTCTCTGTTCATCCCACAAAAACCTGCCTCTTTCCAACCTGTGCTCCCCCTTGGTCTCCCCCTGCAGTGCCTCCCCAGCACTTCCAAAAAAAAAAGGACTTCTGTCTGCCTGCTTTTCCTCTCTTGTTTCTGCGTAAAGTTGCAGGCAACTTTAAGGCTGGAAGTAAAAGAAGGCGTGTGTGAAAGAGAAGGCGGAGACTAAAGTTAATTTGTGTATGTGATCAGGAACATGAGTTTGCAGTAAACAGAGGAGGAGTTTGCCATCTGGGGGTGGTTTGCCTAAATGCTCTCACTAATTGAATTCAGGTGTATGGGATATTAGGGTATTTATGGCTGCAAAATGATCATCTGCAGCTCACAAGCTTCTAAGCTTAAACACATCAGTATTTCAGAGAAACTAAAATAGTATACGTGTCCTTCCCATGGATCTACTGCACTGGGGACAGAGTTAAATCTAAGTCTTACAAGCTACTGATTTTTTTGTTCCCCACTTTCATTCTTGGTGCCTGTATGATTTTGGTCTCCACTTCTGTCTGTTCAGACAGCCAAAAGCAATCAGAGCGTGTTAAACGAACTCATCATTTTAACAAAGAGTCCACAGAAAGCCTAAATGCCATGAATCCTTTTCAAAGACACTCACAGAAACCAGAAAAAAAAAGAGCTGTAATGAAAGTTTCCATCCAGTTTTTTGTTTTTTTTTTTGGCTAACGTTACTACACAGGGGAATTACCACTGCGAGCCTTTGGTTTCCTGTACTTCTGTAAACAGCGAGAACACGTTGCATTAACTGGCACGGCAAAACAGATCCAGCTCTTTTCCTTGGAAACTAATTTGGCGTATGAAAATCAAGTGTTATGAAACTGGTCAGACAGTCATGTGTAACTTATTAGAAATGACCTCCATCTGCAGACAGCTGTTGCTACATGTGGGATGGTGCAGAGAGGGAAATGAAGCTAGCACATTTTCTATTCGAAGTTTTAATCTGCAAGGGACACTAATATTTACTAAAAGCATATAAAGAAGCATAACATGTAAAAGAGCTCTACTTGAAAGGCCATGTTGGTTTTTAATGAACCTTCACAAAGACGTTTACAGTCCAATCTGCATGATTGTTGTGACTGAAGCTAAAGCTAATGGCTTTCATTGTTTCTGCTCAGCAGCAGTTCTTCTTCAGGTGCAGCATTTGCTCTTTAGTTTGTCCCGACATTCCTGAGCTTCCCTGTTTTATTTTCTTGATACCTTCCCACACATCCTGGAGTTACACGAAAGCTTTTCAGTGTGTTTTCTCAGGAAACTCTGACCCTTTGCAGCACCAAACGCACAATACACACTAATAAATACACACATAAAGGAGCACACACACTAATATACTGGCTATTTGTTTAGGAAATTTCCTCAAATAAGATTTTACACTATTCTTTGGAAACAACTCAGTTCTTTCAACTTTTATTTATTATAGCAACAATTAAAAACAACACTTCACTTTAAGGCGCTTTATATTGTAAGATAACAACCCTGCAATCATGTAGAGAAAACCAGGCAACCCCCCTATGAGAAAGCACTTATCGACAGTGGGAAGACAAACAGGAAAAAAAACAAGGGCAGAACCAGGCTCAGGTGTGACTCCATGCTGTAGTGATTAACACACTTGCTAAGTAAGCCAGCGGCTGCTGCTTCAATTCTAGCTGGAGACACAAATCCCCTACACAAACTAAATTAAACATGTGGAACTGAGCTGCTGTGGTAAAAATGTAGTTTGTAATGCAGTAAAAAGAAATGTAACCCATACACACTGGAAGAGGTTTCCAGAGACCACGGAAGGTGAATGATAGTTGGCCAAATAACTGCTGGTTATGTGAAGCATCTGGGACCAGCAACTCAAGAGAACATCGGTGAAAGTTCAGAATATTAATATATATCAATTATAAGAAAACAATTGATCGACGTATGACCTGCTACTTAATATATTAGAGAGTCGTATAGCCTGGGATGTCTGCAAGCGACCGCCTGGCAGTTTCAAGCGATGCACAACAAGTGATTCCAGTGTGTATGCAGCTTTAGAGCTTTTGGCTTCAAACGTTCTACATCTGATGCATATATGCTGATCTCAATATTGGAAACACTGCCCATCTTTAGAGTGAGCATCCATGACTGCAACAACACATAACTGCATAATAGCTAAACTTGAACTAACCAGCATCCATACACTGACAGATGGGTAGCATTTTACGGGTAAAGTTGGTTTCACTGTAGGAAAATGGGCATGGTAGCTTGGTGGTTAGCACTGTTGCCTCGCTGCAAGAAGCTCCTGGGTTTGAATCCACCATGTGGCCTTTGTGTGTGGGGTTTCGATTTTCTCCCAAGTGGGTACTCTATCTGGTTAGGTTCAATGGTGAATCTAAACTCCTTGTAGGTGGGACTGCATTTGTTGTCTGTCTCTCTGTGTGTTAGCCCTGCGACACACTGTCAAGGGTGGACCCTAGATCTAACTCTATGGTGGCTTGGAAAGGCTCCAGCTGGCATAATGTAAAAATAGATGAAACGTTCACAATAGCTTGTCTTGCTCTCGAGCTGCATAAAACGGGCTGCCGCTGCTTGCCTTGGCTTAAAATCCTGAAGCTAAAGGTCACAGCCCTTCCTCTCTGTGTCCCACATGTCTGTCAGTACAGAAAGAGGGTGTGGACAACTTCGGTCCAAGTTCAGATCTATTTCTGGTATTACAGAAAAAAGCAACACAATGACCACATACAAAAATACAAGCAAGCTGTTGGATCCTTTGGGAAATGCTTGCAAAGATTTGGACTCGACTTTTGCAGGTGAAGTGTTTCTTTTGGAACTTGCAGTATTTTCAGACAGCAGCTAATCTGTAAGCATCATCTTCCAAAAATAAGCACTTGCACAATAACTCTAACTTCATCTAATGAGCTTATCGACTCCTATTTTCTGCTGTTAGAGGCAATGAAGAGATTTCTGCTACAGATATGATGCAAAGTGAAACCAAAGCACACTTTCATTTTAACTTAGGCTTTAACACTTATCTAGAAAATCATCATTATAAATACCACCAGCTGACAACAGTAAGTCACTACGAAGCTGTGTTATAACTCCTGTTTATATGACATAAACGATCGAGCACAAATTGGCCCAATGCCCGGTGATCATAATAACAGTGAGATTAAGATGTGATCTACAAAAACAGACACTGCCAGGGAGAATAAATGCAAGACATTGACTCATTTTGTACCCAGGAACTCACTCTTAGTGCCACACACTCTCGCTGTTCAAAGCAGCTGACACAACCACAAACTCATTAGCAGAGTTGAGTTACACCACCCAGATTGGTCTTCAACGGTATGATCAGTGCAGAACAGGAAGTGAAAAAAAAGAAAGAGAATAGATGAAATGTTTAAAAAAAAATTTGAATGTAGTTTCAGCAAAGTCTAACGTGACATGACAGGGAGTTCAGGGGAGCATGGCGATCAGGTTTCAAACTACACTCCTAAATATGGCTTGTAATTACGCCTAACTTGCACCAGGGCGAGGCTGCATGGCTGCCTCAGGTCCTGTCATTGAGGTTTCTTCATATATTACAACCCGAAATTACTCCAACGCATAAAACCGGTGAAGATCCTATAGTGTGTTCTGACATTTTCTGCCACATGGAACATTAAGGTTATTGTTCTTTTCTTCTTATTATTTTAGTTGTTTCTTTTAGCTGGTATGAAGATCCACTGAAAGATGTTAAAGAATTCGAAAGGCTGTAGATGTTTTTACTCACTTTCGCAACTGACTACACTGAGCAAACTCACATTGTACAAAGAGGCACAAAGACACACACACACTCACATCTGTGGAAGGTAAATTGAGTCAATTAGCCATCATGTGGCAAGCACAGTGGGAAAGGGTGTGTGCAGCAGGGAAGAGCAGGAGGAAAGCACTAAGAACTGCAAGCAGAAGTATCTGGCCTTGCTTTTCGTTCCTCCCTATGATCATGCTGATGATAACAGTATAAACTACAATCTGCGTGTGAAGAGACTGGAAGTTTGTACAAAAGGCACATTGTTACTGATCCAAAAACAGACTTCATTGAGAAAAAAAACATCTCTCTGCATGACTTTTAGTTTGTTTGTTTGTTGTTGTTTTGTTAGATTAAATCACTCTTCGTTTCGTAGAAAACCACTCCCCATGTACTGAGAGCTATACCACAATCACTATTATGTGCAAGAAAAAAAAACAAATTTTCAACAAGTATTTTGGGATAAGTCGGGGCGTAATTACACTAACATTACCTGATTACGAACCACAACAACCAAAACAGAGAAGCACTGATACTGGATTCCAGTCAATAGTTTGTGTCTGCGTGTGAAATGAAACTAAAGATAGCCTTCCCAAGGCCGACTGAATGCACTCGGTGGACAAATCGAGACCCTCTTCACCTGTTTGAGGAATTTTCTAATAAGCTGTGCTCTATATGCATGCTGGGTTAGCTGAGCTGTCTGCCATAGCAGTCTGAGGAATGTGGCAGCAACTGGACAAGCACAACACAAACTGGGGCATTGTACACCCTGACAATATAGCAGCATACTTCAGGCATCCTGTGTTTTCAAAACATTACGGCGGAACAGGGCTCGCACGCCGTAACTTAAGAAAAAAGCTAGCTTGCGTTACGTTAGTTTGCGACTCTACACGGGTTGCCAGAGAAAGTGCTAGCCCAAAAAATTAAAAGTCAAGAATGAAGAAAGGTACTTTGTTAAACAAGGCTGCTGAGACCATTGTAAGACCCATTTTCGCCACTCCAAAAACACAATAAAACTTGGTTTTACATTAACTACCGATAAGGACTTTGGACAAATAAAGTGAGCGCCTCCGGTTTAGGCTTTAAATATTTACCGTATTTCGACTTCTCTTCCAGTTCCATGCTCATTAAATGCTTCTTCTGGACCAGAGATGCTCACGTACGACCACTAGAGCGCATTTCCAGTCCTGACAGACGTCCGTGTGCTGCGCTTTCCTCAACTTGCTCACTTTGTATAAGCCGGTCCAAAATCTTAACTGTTCTGCCAGCGTTTAAAGGGGGATTCCACAGAGGAGAGCGCTGACCAATGAAAATCAGGGATGGCAGGATGGACTGGGTGTCGAACCAATCAGATGCCGAAGGCGAAAGTCTATGCTCCCGGAGACTGGGTTAATTTCTGGTACTGTTAGCGATACCGGACTCGTCAATCTATGACAACGCAGCAAATGCGGTTCATCTCAATATTTAACGAGGGCTTGATGATTTGTTTGGACATTATTACCAATTCACAAAAAAAAACATAGTCATTGGACCAGAATGCAGCAAACCAATGACATAGCATAACTTTCATTGGCCGATGAAATCCAAGACAACATTAATTATAAAAAGCAATTTATTCATTCATAATTCAACTTACAGGCCTAACATTATCTATTCAGACTCTGCACCGTGTATGAGTCACGACAGCTCCTCTTGATCCAGAGAATGCACTAAGATTCATGACACAAATACAAACAGGGTGTACATTCACTTCAGAAAATCACTCAAGTATTTTGAGCGAAATGGAGTTTAGCTATGGAAAGCAAAAGCACGGTGGAAGGGGAATACCCTTACATGATGTCATGATACACAGAAACATTATCAAATGTGCTGTTGCATAGGAAGAGACAAGAAATGACAAGAGCTGTTTTAAATCAGATTTTTGAATTGGGCTATTATTGCTTCTTTTTAATAAGTTAGGTTCCTTTATTGCTTGAGACATTATAGATTAAAAAATATCTAAAGTATTACTGTATAACCTATAATAATGATAATAATAATAATAATAATAATAATAATAATAATAATAACTTTATTTAGAAAGCGCTTTCAAACTAAGTGCTGAGCAGCTATTTGAAGATAAAAAAAAGATAAATAACTCAATCAATCAATCAATACAGAAATAAAACCATTACAGAATATGCATTTGCATCATCATTGGCCCTAATTTAAAAAATCTGATAGAAACTAGGATGCTATCAAATAAAGCGAACAATATTTTAGTTCAAAATGTGGTGTAACAGATCTTGTGATGTGAAATCAAAACAGACATTTAAAGTAAGGGTATCGTGTTATTACTAGACAGTCTCACCGCTGTGTTGTCCTCTTAACTTCAACCTGTTGTGGCAGATGGCTTTTTTTTTTCTGTTAAAAGGACCTTTTTCTTTCCCACTTTCACCAAGTACTTGCTCAAAGGGTTTTTTCTTTCTAATATTGTAGTTTCTTTACCTTATAAAGGGTGAATGATTTGGTATTAATTTAATAAAACTGAATCGAATCAAAAGGAAGTGTTATTAGGAAGAAGACAGTTATTGAACTGCGCTATTTTAAAATTCTTTAAAAGAAATTTCTTAAAAAATCAAAATAAAATTGAAAAAAAATAATGAACGAAAAACAAAATTATAATCTGGCGTCTACTTTCTGGAGAGAAAGCGTGTTGACTTGATATATAAGGATCTTTCCTGGTAGCGATGACGCTCTTATTTTAGGAAACCGGAGCACAAACCGCCACTCCCCCGCTAATGAGCCAATCAGAGTGCGCTACAGCTGCCGAAGCGTCATCTAAAGTCGGTCATGTTCAGTGATGATGGATGGGCACAAAAAAGCCGAGCGGTCATAGTGTTTGCTTCTTGGACTCGGATATCATATGTGTAACAATCATTAGAAAGATGTTTGATTCTATATGGGAATAGTGGAGTACTGTTCGGTTAGAGCCGCATGGTTACAGGGTTGTGCCACACTCATCATGGCACCCAGTGAGATTGCCTTTGCGTGATGACGTAGAGTGAATGTTTTCACGTCCAGTCCTGTAAAAGTCATCCAGGGAACCCAAGAGGACCTCGGTCGAGGGTTAGTTGTTCCACTTGTCACAGGTAAAAGTTCGTCTTACAGCTGTCATTGAGGTATTAACATTTATTCTTAACGCAGAATACATGCTTGTTTTTGCCATTTGAAAATTAGCACATTAATTCCCTAGTTAGTGGTGAGCTAGCGCTGTTAGCTTTTAGCTACAGAAGTTACCTAATGTAGCACAGTTAGCCTGACTAGCCTAAGTGACACAGAAGCGTGGGTCTTAATGGTCTCCTTATTTTCTAGACCCGTTTTTTGTCATGGCATTGAGAAGAGCTGTGTGTCGTCTGTTAGTAAACCCTCACAGATGTGCTCTCATCACAGCTTCCAGAGCACAGGGAACTGCGGCACCTGTCACACACGGTTAGTACTGTAAAACCCGTCACTGAGATACAGATGGTTTCATCACCCACGGTGACATCCTGATTATAATCAGCATGATGTCCAGACTTATCATTTAAATTTGACAGCCACGGGTAGAAATAAAGTGGTTTTAAAAGTGAAGCTGCGTTTGATACCGAAATAAATATACTTCTATACTAAGTTCAAATAGTGCTCTTAAAATGGCACTTACATTTCTATTTGCTGTTTTGATAGAGGGGAAAAACAATATTTTATCGTATATTAGGATATTTTAAATAGTCACATTTTTTTCTTCCTTTACAGATGCAGAGAAGACAGAGCAGAAGTCCAAATCACGTATGTGTTCACTTTAAAAAAAAATCTGAATAAGATTTGTAAATTTGTAAATTGAACCTTTAACCCTGAACCAATTTTTAGACTCTAAGTATTAAATTGTTCCTCTAAATGTCTGATAGCGAAGGTCGAGTTCGACTGGCGTGATGCCCTGGACCTGGAGGGTCAGCTAACCGAGGAGGAGATCATGATCAGGGATTCCTTTCGGACCTACTGTCAAGAGAAACTCATGCCTCGCATCCTGATGGCGAACAGAAACGAAGGTGAGAGAGGGCTTTTTATTTGCCCACATGTATATGCGACTAGATTGCTCATTTAAGTGTCAGCTACAAAACTGCACATCATGTCTGGTTTTGTCATTTTTATCTCAAGTGTTTCACAGAGAAATCGTGTCAGAGATGGGGGAGATGGGTGTCCTGGGTCCAACTATTAAAGGTCAGTCCAGTCACATGTTGGGCAGTGATGTTGGTTTTAATGAAAAGCTGTAAACATTGTATCATTGTACTTTGGTTGCAAAACATGCTTTTTTTCCCTCTTTTTTTTTTTAAATGAATGACACAGCATGGACTGTGGACCTGTGCACACTGAAGTTGCGTGCAATGTTTGCTTTTGGGAAGTCTCAGTAGCAAATGTTTTAGGCCTTTACACTTTTTTACCCCTTTTTATATAATACTTAACATTATTTTTTATATGTCAAAAGAGTTTGGAAGGTGAGTTACTGGACTTTGATTTCTTTCCAAGCTCTTCAGGCCTCCATGATTAGCATAACTGAGAATCTATGCAGACATATTGTGTTTTTATGCACCAACTCTGCTGGTCTTCTTCCTGTGTTGAATGTTAAGGTTATGGCTGTGCTGGGACAAGCTATGTGGCCTATGGTTTGATCGCCAGAGAAGTAGAGAGAGTGGACAGCGGCTATCGTTCAGCCATGAGCGTGCAGTCATCTCTGGTGATGCACCCTATTAATGCTTATGGCACAGAAGAGCAGAAACAAAAGTACCTCCCTAAGTTGGGTAAGAAGGGAAGACAGTAAAAATACAATAATTCTGATATTGCCAGTTTAACTGTGAAAGTTCAATGCAGACTTCATGAGCTCTCAGGTGTACATGTTACTGAGTGTGTCCACCCCTCTGCCCCAGCTCGTGGAGAGATCCTGGGTTGCTTTGGGCTGACGGAGCCTAACCATGGGAGTGACCCCGGAGGCATGGAAACCAGAGCCAAATACCATCCATCCAGTCGCACCTACACTCTGACTGGCTCCAAAACATGGTAAGCAGTGTCACAGTACTTTTAGGATGCATCTAACCACTCAGCAGCCATATTAATAATGCGTTCGGTCGATACTTGGGGTTAACAAACCCATGCCACATATTTAAATTACTGAAAAAAAAGTGTGCAATGTTTTTGTGCTTACCGCATAAAAATCACTGGTGGGATTGTATACCAACTACTGAACAGTTGTTTGGTGTTGACTTTGTCCCAAAATAAGGTTTAAAAGTATTTTCCAAAACTGACATTACTTGTTCGACATGTGCATAATTTACAGTATTACTCAGTTTTATTCAGTCGGGGCTTACACCATCACACTCTCTGACTCGTCCCACAAGAACACATGGAGCGCAGATTCTCACAGATGATTGGCTCTTTCGCAAGATGACTTCAAGGATTGTTTGTGTGTCCATCTTTGCCTTATCATGTTTTTTTAATAAGTGTAAATGTATGACATGTTGATTTTATTCATAATATTCTGATTTTTTTTTATTGCAAAGTATAAATAGACTTGACTTGTTTGTTCTTTTGGTACAATAGGTTTTAACTGTGTGTGTGTGTGTGGATCTTCTTTCACTGCTTGTAACCTTGTAACCTAAGAATTTTCCTTCTCAGGATGTTGTGTCATTAGATGCACACATGGGGGAGCTCTTCACAGTAAAGTAACAGTATAGTGTACCATACTAAAGTTTGCTGGGGTCATTTTCATTGTTTTCAGGGCCATATCTATACTATCTTTGTTCAGGAGTTAAATTAAAAATGATTCTGTACAGTTTTATGTGCATCTTGTAACAAAATAAATTTACAAAAAAAATATTTTTTAATTGGTAAAAACTGGATGATTTAGTTTGGTAAGAACCATCCACAAAGCTACAGTATTATACTATAAAATACAAATGTTCTGTACGATTTATCAAAAACAAAAGATCTCATGTGTCTCCATAATGGTTCACCTGCTTCCTCTTTCAGGATCACCAACTCCCCAGTGGCAGATATAGCCGTAGTCTGGGCCAAATGCGACGACGGGAAGGTCCGCGGCTTTATTTTGGAGCGTGGCATGAAGGGCCTCTCAACACCAAAGATTGAAGGAAAGTTCTCCTTGAGAGCCTCGGCCACCGGGATGATCCTCATGGACGAGGTGGAGGTTCCTGAGGAGAATCTGCTGCCTAAAGCATCCGGCCTGGGGGTGGGTATAGTAGCATGTTTAGAAGATGTTATTTGTTTTATTCGATCTCAAACGTATTACTTTTTAATTGTATTGTTTCTAATAAGTCCACTTAGGTGACTCAGTCATGACTACCTTTTGTTGTTGTAGGGTCCCTTTGGCTGCTTGAATAACGCCCGTTATGGTATCGCATGGGGTGCTCTGGGTGCTGCGGAGTTCTGTTTCCATGCAGCCCGTCAGTACACGCTCGACAGGTCAGACAAACAAATTACATTTTTTTATTCTTCTTTTCCAACTCTATTTAATTTGCTTTTATTTGTTGTAGTGTATTAATTATTCATTAACATTGTTTGTTTTTGTTGTTTTGATTTTTTCATACCACACCAGAATCCAATTTGGAGTACCATTGGCAAGAAATCAGCTGATGCAGAAGAAAATGGCTGACATGCTGACAGAAATCGCCATCGGCCTGCAGTCCTGTCTGCAGCTGGGGAGACTTATTGATGAGAAGAAGTAAAAGCACCTCTATCCACTAACTGAAGGGCATTAGATGGGATGTGGCAGACTCTTAGGCTACGTTCACGCTGCAGGTCTTAATGCTCAATTCTGATTTTTTGATCAAATCCGATTTTTTCTGTGTGGTTGTTCACACTACAAATAAAATGTGACAGCAAGCGCGCTCTAGTGTGAACGTTCACGGCCCTCAAAGTGGTCCACATGTGTAAAAGAAGATGTCACACACAATGCGCTCTGTTTACAGAAGTAAAAATGGCGAACGCAGGCCGGTTACTATACGACCCTAAAAGTTTAGCTTGAATAGAATTGTCTCCCCATGTGCTAATCAAGTCTAAAACTTCAGTTTCTGTCCATTGATTCGCTCCGTCTCCAGATTCCGTCGCCATGCTTTCTCGTTTGTCTTCTCCGGCGCTGATAATTGGCCTCTGTCTTGTGTTTTAGTGACGTAAAAGACGGATTTAATGCGACACGACCGTTCAAACAGCAGTTGCTTTCTAAAACATCGGATATGTATCGGATTCAGTACCACATACGAAAGTGACCCAGATCGGATTTGAAAATTGCATGCACACATACACCTTCTGTGGACTTTCACAGCCTTATAGCTAATAACGTGTGAGCTATAGCTATAGGTGTTGTTTTAAAGAGCAGCTTCAGCTTTTTAGAACAGGCC
>VUQR01009813.1:0-24151 GCA_015108515.1 Hemichromis elongatus | reverse complement strand
TACCTACTGCGGAGACTCAGGTCTTTTGAAGTGAAGGGCCCACTCCTGAAGACCTTCTATGACTCTGTTGTGGCCTCTGCCATCTTTTATGGTGTGGTCTGCTGGGGCGGCAGCATCTCTGCCGGGGACACAAAGAGACTGAACAGGCTGATCCGAAGGGCCAGCTCTGTTCTAGGATGCCCTCTGGACCCAGTGGAGGTGGTGAGTGACAGGAGAATGGTGGCTAAGCTGTCATCCCTGTTGGACAACATCTCCCACCCCATGTAGGAGACTCTGACAGCCCTGAGCAGCTCCTTCAGAGGCAGGCTGCGACACCCACGATGTGGGACGGGGAGATTTTGCACGTCTTTCCTCCCCACTGCTGTCAGACTCCACAACAAAGAATGCAGCTAATTTCTTCAAACACTGAAACCCACACGTGCAATAAATCTGCTATACATGCAATAATTTTTTCTTGCCTATTACTCAGTTGTTCATAGCACTTGTATTGTATATATTATTCTATTTTATTCTATTGTATATAGTATATTATTTTATCTTATTCTACTCCATTCTGTGCAATATCTTATTCTTCCTACTGCTGTAACGATGAAAATTTCCCACCTGTGGGACTAATAAAGGTCATCTTATCTTTATCTTTAAACCTGCTGCTGTTGTTTATCCACTGGTTTCCTCTTTCTGGGGCAAAATGGGAGATTAATAAAAAGAACAAGAGAGACGTGACTGGCGATAGAGAAGCCAATCAGCTGATCATTGATCAGTTTCATGATTGAAGTAGCAACAGGAGAGGGACGGGGGAGAGAAGAAGAGGCAGTCTCTCCCTATATCAGTTGTTAGGCTTAACTTGAGAATGCAAACATTTGGAGATGAACTTACACACTTGCTGTACTTTTCTGGGATGGTTTTCCCGGAGATGAAATGCCAGTTTAGAAGCACAGCCGCTCTATCACGCGACGCATACTGCTTGGACGTGCTAAGGTCATGAGCTTGTTTACGGCATGTCCCAAGTTTTGTGAGGTGCTTTTGTGATACTTAATTACATTTTGTATTTTCTTTCCGATATCCGATCCAGTAATTGAGGCCAGTATCGGACCGATACTGATATGTAATATTGGTCCATCCCTAGTATAAACTACATCTATCAGCTGCTTAAAATGCAGCTGCAATAATACCATACACAGTGGACTCACACTTGTGTATGTTTGCCTGTGTGTGTGTGTGTGTGTGCCATCTCCCTCCATTTCTGTTTTTTGTCTGTCTGGCACCATCTTCCCCTCTCTCTGCTGGTTCAAACAAGGCGAGCAAGGTGACCCTGAATCACAGGCTGTGTGAGTGTGTGCATACATGTGAACATCGCCTTTATGTGTGTGTGCGTGTACAGTCCCAGTAATTAACACCAGCCACTAATGAAGTCCAGCTGCTCGGCAAGAGGACCGAGTGTGAGCCAAGATGTGCCAGGATTCGCTCTCGTCCTCTCCGTCTCTCTCCTCCGCCCCGTTCTCCTTCCGTCTCTGGCTTTAGTCATCCAACCTTCCACACCTCCACCTTCTCGACTTTTCATTTCATATCGATCTGCGTTCCCTCCAAGTCTTCTGCAGTTTCTGTCTCTGCATCAGCCCGTTTCCTCTCCTGTGGTTTACCATCAGTGTGAATCTCACTCTGCTGATCTGTAATCACCACTATTTCTGTCATTGTGCTAGTGCACAGTTTCACTGTTTCCTGTTTGGTTTTCTGTTCTCTTAAACTCTCCCCTGTTTTCCTTTTTGTGTCATTAAACAACGCTTCTTTCAGTTTTATTCTATATTTAGCATAGTGCTACTTTTGATGATGGCTATTTTTTTTTATCCTGTATTGATTTAAATTAAACATCTCTACATGTTTTTTTTTTTTAATTCAGGGACAAAACCAACATTAATCACAGGATGAGTGAAGTCTACCTGTTGCCTTATTTCCATTGGTTTAGGCAGAAATCTAATCATTACCAGAGGGTGACGGTGACAACGGAAGCTTTCATGGGAAGTTTTTTTGCTTCAGTTTGTTTTTTCAGAGGAGCAACCGTCAAGATATCATCATCAAGTTCAACAGCAGTTCCAGGAGAAGTAAGTGACCCTTACAACCTACACAAACTGCTTTTTGGTACAAATTTACAGCCTGAGTTCTTTCCAAACTTCAAACCTCGACGGTCCAAAAAACAGAAATGCTTATGCAAAGCTTTGGGAGGAAAAGGTCACTATGTGTGTAAGATAACAGCACAGTAGAAAAATAACAAGCGAGATTATATTATGCATCGGTTAATCCACTTTCTACCACTAGTTAATCTGCCCCTCTATAGATGTTTCTGTAAACTGTTTTGTCGACCATTCTCAGAGGATTTCAAGCAATTTATTTGAATATAGTCCTGAAATAAGTAAGTGCTGCTCGTTTGTGCAAGTCAAACTAGGCAGAGAATCAGAAACCTAAAATCACAGTCCTGAAAATAGGCATGAATGAATCTTTGCACGATTCACTCATGTCATGTTTTACACTCAAGACAGGTCAACTAAAGACACACACGCGTTCACATTCACACAGTCTGCTTTCCCTCTCTGTGTCTTTGTGTCTCCGTCTTACACCGTGGCACTCATCCCACTCGCACGCTGCACACTGTAGTAAATCCTCCTCAGCCCGTTTAAAGGCAACACCTTATTGCATTACTGCACGGGCCTAGCAAACACACGCACACTCAGTCGCTACCAGCTGTGACAGATGTGCCTGTCACAGGAGAAAATGAATTCAGAATAGTTAGTGAATTAAGCAGGGAGTTAATTGTTGCTTGGCCTCTGTTTATGAAGCGCATAAAGGCAAAGCGCCTTGTTTGTCTTGTGACAATTAGCCAGCACAGAGAGAAAGGAGTGTGTGTGTGTGTGTGTTTGTGTGTGTGTGTGTGTGAGGGTGTGTGTGTTTGTGTGTGTGTGTGTAAAACGGTCCTGTTGTCTTTAGCAGCTGGTGCAGCCACACCTGGACAGCTTGAGAAGGAAAAAGAGGGGAGGGGGATGTACGGGGGGTGTTGCAGGTAGAGATGCTGTATATCAGCCTAGCCTCAGCCACAGATGCAACACGGAGAAACGGCTGAGAGAGGCGTCGCCCATGCAAAGCAGGAAACTTCTAGATATGAGGTAAGAAAGCTGAAGCTGCATATACAAATATCCCCAGAAGCAGAACATGTACACACACACACACAGACAGACACACACACACTCATTATTCTGTGTTCCGATAGCTATCCTGGTTGGGGCTCTCCCAGACTATTTGTCAGTGTGTCCTATTAGGTTTCCAAACAGCTTGTAATGACTGGTAATAAACAGCAGAAGAAGAAGAAGGTAAATCAAGCGAGAAGACGACAAAATGAGCTCTCCGGGGGACTGCTGTGCTCCCAGCCTTCAAAACACTCACATACACACACACACAGAAATACACCAACAATTGTGTCTACGTAGTCATGCAGTCAATAAAACCCACAATGGCAGGTTATGGGGACTAACAACGAGCGAACGTGTTATTTTAACAGTGTCAGAGCAGTTAGAGGAACAGCCGAGGAAACGTGCAACTAAGCACACTGATAACACACGACCCCACCGCACACGGGCTGCTGGCCACGCGTTAGCTTATGGCCACTGCTACGTGAAAATGTACATTTTAAATAAACTGAAATTGCACCTTAAAAAGGAGTTAATTAAGAAAAGAAATGAATGAATTTGATTTGGTCAAAACTAACGCTTGGTTCCTCCCTCCTCCCATCCTCCTTCCTGTTCTTCTTCATCCAGCCCTCTGCGGTCCCCTCGCTCTCTCTCGCTCTTCGTTCCCTTGTCCCTTCATCATCACTCCCTTCCTCCCCTTGGTGTCACAGCTCACTGGCTCCAGGTGGTGAGGGAGGAAGGGAGGAAGGGATGTAGGGAAGGATGGATGTAGGGAGGAACTGAAGGCAGGAGGAGGGGCTTCTGTCATCTGTCCCTATGTTGATACCACCACAATGAAGACCGACATCCTGCTCAGCGTTTGGTGTTTGATTTCTTTGAATTATCATTTTCATGTAATCTGGAGATAAACCAGCTGTTGGTGAATTACTGTGAAACAGCCGCTTCATACTGTCCCACGATCAGTTAGGCAGAAATATTAAAACATGACTCTCAGGTGTTTGTAAAATAGAAGCAGTGTTTTAATATGAGGAGCAGTAAAAGCAGTAGAGTATAAATGGTGTTATGAAAGCTCTACTGACGGCAGATTGGCCGAGTGTTTGTGTTTGCTGGGTGAGTGAAGGAGTTTAAGGAGCTTTTACTACTTCAGAGCACCAACTCATGTTGTTGCCTGTGGTGATACAAATGACTGAAAACCAGACAATTAGGCAGTTTTTGCTCTGACAGGCTGTCTGCTTCCTTCAACACGCGTCTGGATCATGGGAAAAAGCAACAATGTCCAAATAACAATTTAGCATCTGTGAATGGCGGACACCCTCCTCACTGCTCCTCCTCCACCCCTCCTCGCTTCCCTGAGTTCAGAGATGCTGGTTGTACACACCAATGACACAGAAGCCAGAGCAGTCTGCATCTTATTAGTGCAGGTGCAGCAGGGCAGAAGAGAACAGCAATGTTGCTAGCCTGTGGCAAAGGCTCTAACACACACACGCACATGCGCACACAAACGCACACACACACACACGAGTGAGCCCTCAGCCACATTATCCACCTGCATTGACTCTAAAAGCTTCTTACTCGCCTCATTAAGTCTTCAGTGACACAAAGTAACCACACCAGACCCCGCTCAGTACCACATACACATGCGTACAGATAGGTGTGTGTCTGCACACTGGTGTTAAAGGAAAGGGGCGGGGGCTCAGGAATGTTTGTACAGACACACGTGTGCTCAGCCGCAGCCCGTGGGACAGCTGCTTACACATTACTAGTCAAGCGTGTCACAGATTTGACTGCAGGCTAATAGACGGGTTGAATGCAGGTTTGAAATGCCAAATAAATGCAACCTCCAGGTAGAAAATGAAAGCAAGCTGCTATTATTTAATGCCTTATTTCACACAAAGGGATTCATAAACTATTTATGGGCTTCACCCAAAGTCACCATCAAATTTAAAAGGTGAGTGTGTTGGTGCTTCAACTGAAATGTACCCAGCTTCATCCAGGGAGCTTCCAGATGTTGCTGAAGGGGGAGTGATCCATGGGAGCCGAGGTGTGTATCAGACCAGCAAACTCTAGCAGCTAAAAGGTTTACCGATTAACACAAATGTAAAGAATGTAAAAAAGGGAAGCTACTACAGTTATTATGGTGCATTGATGTAAATAGGTAAGTAAAGCTCATGCTGAGGACACATCATTAGCCACCACACTCCACAGGGAACACTTAGATCCAGGTGAGTGGCCACTCGATACCTCCAAGGCATCTGTGTATGCGTGTGCGTGTGTGTGTGGTGTGTACAGCGTAGGGAGGACAATGAAGCATGCAGCCAGCAGCAGGGATTGGGGTGAATGAAGATCTGAGGTGAGGTGAGGGGTAACTATGCAAAGATTCAGCTCATTTATTTCTATTGTGTTATTACACACACTGAGCTTTGATAATAACCTGACTCTGTGCTGTATGTGTGTTTTCCACATCATGCACTGTGACTTTTGTTCTACCCTTGTATTCAGTAATTTAAAAAAAGCTCATGAATACTGAACACTAATCTGTACATATTCAAAAGCAGTAAAATGTTCATGATGATGGGCAGGCAGTGGGACAGCGTAGTGCTGCCTTGCTCATAGTGGGAGACAGAAAGGGGACAAACCTTGCCGATAGGCGGGCTCTTCTACAGGCCATCCGTTTGGCAGGTGGGGATGGGGGAAAACGGAGGAGAGAACGGGCACAATTAGTTATCTGTACTGTGAAGGTGCAGGGTGCGGGGAGCAGGCAAACGCAGGGTTAAACGTAAATGAGCTCGCTGTCATCAGGAAATCATCCCACAGAAAACATCAGAAACACTGCGCCTCCTTTGCTTAGGTGATATAGAAAAACCAAAAGCGCTGCTACAGACTAACGTGTGGAGGTAACACTCTGTAATTAAGGCTTAAAGCCGCTATAGTGACGCACAGAGAGAAGGAGTGAGGGAGGTGAGTCGATAAAAACAAAAGAAAAAGAAAAATGACATTTTTACCAAACGTCTACGCATGAAGAGAGCAAGGACACGTAGCTGCTGTTAGATCAAAGTGAGCATTATAACCAGTATGCTAATTGGAGACTGGTCGCTGATTAGTACCAATGGAAAGGGTTGACAACATGCTGCGTGTGGCTCTATTGTGTGTGTGTGTCTGAGAAAGAGGAAATTTGAAAGTGTGTGTGCATGTGTGTCTACGTGTGTTCAAGAAGGGAGGGCTCATGCTGTGAAATCTAGACTGAGGTGATTAGTAAAGCATTAGTGGCTGCATGCAACACTCAGAACACGCTGTCAAGGACCTTATTTATGGATGTGTGTGTGTGTGTGTGTGTGTCGTACATGGTTGGGAGTGTTTAGGGAGGGGCCTTTTAAAGGTATAATACATCATTTCAAAATGAGTGGTGCAAACGGGGACAACTCGTTGTACGTCGTTCTGCAGAAAATGATTCTTTATTCTATAAAAACAAAATGGATTTACACACACACACACGCACGCACATGCACGTTTAGATACACACCGGCTCTCGTCTTCACCTCACACTTTCACACAGGGAGGGAACTTCTTCATGATGTGCAGCTGCACAGCAGAAAACAATACTGTCTGCCAAAAATCGCTGCGGTGCAGTCCAAGGAGACACACACACACACACATACAATGAGAAGGAGGCAGAGGACAGAAAGACAAGCCAAGACAAGCAACTAAGCCACACATTATAAAAAAGGGAACTCCTGCCCTGTGCTACGATCTCGCTCCTTAGTCTTGGTGATGAATGTGAGCAGAATGAGGTCGAAAAGCACACACACACCCCTCGCATGTCCAAAACACAAAAAAATACTTTGTCTTTTACGTGCTCCTCTCATCTCCTCTTCACCACCTGCTTAGAAATATTGGAGGCTAGAAAGCTGCACACACACTGCTCTGTGATTACACACACACACAGGTGGGATATGCCCTTACTGTGCATGAAAACCTGCAACACCAGACGTTTTTTGTCTTGGAGGAAGATGTGACAGTCTGACAGACGGGGACCGTTTCACTGCTCTGACTATTCATTTCAAAAATGATTGAACTGCATAGATTATCAAATGTTCATTGTTTAAACCAGATGTAAACACATTATTCCTTGCTTTATTTAGTATATAGTGTACTTGCCCTTAGGCTTTTGTCTCTCTCTCTCACACACACACACACACACACTAAAATCTCCAATGGCAGCTTTGTACCAGAGGCAGAAATGGATAGCTCAATTTCTTTCTCTCCATCTCTCCTCAGTGTGTGGGAGATGGACTGAGGCTGTGTGTGAATGTGTCCATGTGTGTCTTTAAACAGAGTGAGGTGTGGGCATTACCACTCTACTCTACCACACTATTATTCTCTGTTCAGTACCAATAGCTGCATGAAGCGTTTTGACTGGTCCTTGCATACAGCCTCACCTTGTTGTTGCTGTACCGCGAGCGGCCACCGGTGCCATCCCGGTTAAGATGAAGCTAAAATGTGGATGCACAGTGTGAGCACTCAGGTCCCATCACGGCGTGGGGCCATATAGCGTGAGACGCTGCATCATGACCTACGAACTCCTAACCTCCACGATTCAGTCGTACAGTCATAATTTTTTTCTTGTTTTTGAGATTAGTCCTATCAATAAATAACAACGACAATCATCATCAGCATCCGCATATTTAATCGAACATCTAGCTCCAAACCAGTACGTGTAACGCTACATGAGGACACCTGGTAAGAGTCTGTGTGCATTCAGTACCAGTGGATGCAAAATCTGCCAAAGTGGTGAACAAAACAAGATGGAAGGAAATTAAACTGTTCATTTCTTTTAACCCCTGCAGCCTTTTTGCATGATCTCTCCTTCCGTCCTATAGCGCCTCGCTGCTTTCCGTTTCCTCCTCTCTCCCGCTCTCTGCCTCCAGAGCAGGGCATTGACCACATGGTGTTTTAATTAACTTAGTGCTGCGTAAAAGCCAAGGCTAGCGGGAACACACACAGGGTGGGACTATACAGTCACAGTAAAGCTGAACGTTGGGCTAAGAACCGTAATATTAGGTGTTGCAGGCAGGCATATGAATGTGATGTCTTTACAAAAAGCAGTTTACACAAAAAACACAAGAAAGCACAGAAACTATCGGTCGTCGAGTGGAGCTCTTTGGAGCCACTGGTGAAAAAACCAAACAGTAAAACACTGCATGTGTGTTTTTCTTCTCAATATAAAATTAGAAAAATAAATGAGCCCATAACCCAATATAGATTTCTTCTAATATACTCCAGAATGTTCCTTTGAATTACAGCACGCTGTACGTGAAACGATCATTTTGATGGCTTAATGTCGATGCAACGAGATAAACACCAACATGGTCCCTCAATCCGTTTAAAAAAAAGGTCATATTTAAAAAAACACAACGATTTTTGCTTGTGCAGAAAAACGGCAGTCATGTGCTAAAAGTATTTTTAATGAAATAAAGAAATAATTTTATAGTAACCAGGAAAATAAATTGAGTTGAATAACGAGTGACTGCTCTGCTTTAAACATCTTAAGCACTACTACTGTACCTCAATAAAGTGAGTAGTCAACATGTTTTGGTGAAAAATCTCACCTGAGCCGTTATTGGGCCAAAACGCAGGTGGAGCGTCCTTCCCTGTACATACTTCCTCGTAGCTGCAGGGATTCCTCTCTAGACTTCCCACTTTGACCCTCTCTGCCTGTATGTTGTTTCTCTTTCTTGTTCTGACAGCATAATTAACAGGACCGTGGGGTGCACCATGTATTACCCACGGAGCGATGTGACACTCACATTACTGCACAGGATTAGCAAGCAGACACTCGCCTCCTCCCCGTCCCTTCAAATGGTCAAAACCGTCAACGTAACGGTAAGAATACTGTGTGGTCGCTGACTGAGAATCGACTTCTTATCCAGACGGTGTCACACTTTCACTATTTTACTGTGACTTTACATTTTTAGATGCATTTTTCTGTGACAGGCAGACAGAGGTAGTGGAGAACTGTGACAATTTCAAACGAGCACACTTACAAGTGTTGGAGTTACCGAATGTGAGAGCTGATTATCAAGCGTGCCCTGATACGACTGTTAAACAGGTACTAACACTTTACTGCAGATGAAAATTGAGTGCAACATAAGAAAAAAATGGGAATTATAAACGGCAGGAAGATGTGACACAATCAGGTTGACTGATACTGTTCCTGCTGCTGCCCAGGTGGGTGTTTCCTCCTATCCATAGTCTGAGCACGTGCACGAGCACACCTACAGGCCGTAAACTCACAACATTAACACAGCCTGATCAAAACTTTAGAGCTATACAAATTAATTTTCACACCTATATCACACAGCACTGAGTGGGGACAACAGAAAAACACAAACTGTGAAAAAAGTGACAAAACGAGCAGACGAGGAGGGAGGGGGAGGGGCCTGCTTGTACACTGTGGATGAATGTAGACGCTGACTAACAGAGGAAATAAACATTCAGCACGTTACAACTGTGTTTGAAAAGCTTTGGCCACTTACGTCATGCATTTATCTCGACTTTATTTATTAGTGTAAACTTGACGCATTAGCACAGCCGTGACCGAGAGAGCGAAACAGTCTGCGGTTTAAAAAGAGGAAGCGGACGTGTGAAACTGAGCATCTGGTCATTTTCTTTTCATCGGTGCTTTCACAGTAAAGATGATCCTTCTGTCTCTTTCTTTGTTGCAGAGTGGGGAAGGAAATGGCTGCAGGAAATGTAAGAGGAACTGGGCACGCTCTTAAAAATAATCTGCCTCAATTTCATAATTAATCTGCGCTAGGTTTTCACACAATTAGCACGTTAATTAACCCAAAGCTGCCATCACAGTGCAGGGATGTGTGTGTGTGTAGGTGGATGAGTTAGACATAAGATGAAGATCAGGGCGGAGGAAAGTGGCAAGCACTGGACTGAGATCAGCAAAGGTGAGGAGGTGATGGGAGAACGGAACGAGGAGAGGAGGAGGGGGAGAGGAGGAGGGGGAGAGGAGGAGGGGGAGAGGAGGAGGACGACGGCAGCCAGAAGAAAAAGGCTCATTTCAGGAATGTGGTGAAGAACAAAGACTGACGGGGGAAAACAGCAGGCAGAAGACACGGACACTGCAGCTTTGGCAGGTGAGTGTGTTTGAGAGGGTGTGTGTCTGCGTTTGTGCGTCTTAGATTGTGTGTGTTTGGTGGGGGTGGAGCCACACACTAGGGAGCAAAGTAAAAGTTATTCCAGCTGTGCTTATATTTCGAGCCTCTCTTCTCCAGACACTACTAGACGACACACACACACATGCACACACACACACACACACACGTGTGGGTCACATCAATTGGGAGAAAAATGTCACAGGGGAAGTTTAGAGAAGAACATCCCAGACTCAGGTTTTAGTTACACACACACACACTATATGACCTTCTCTCGCCTTTGATGATGATTAAAAACTGAATGCAGACGCTTAACGTCGCTGCAGCGGCTCCGGCTCGAGGTGCAGCCACACCGACAAACATGGATTTATTGTGCGGTGCGACACTTCAATCACCAGTGACATGTACTGTAGTGTAAATGTGTATTGTTTTATTTGACTTCAAGCAAGCTTTAAACACTCTTCTATGTTTGAGTCAGCTGTTTCATTTTGGTAAGATTCTGATGATTTAAAGGCCAAAGTTTGATCTGTTCCTAAGTCAAACTTTCAAAGTCTCCATGGTGCAGCCAAGTAGTAAAACCTGCACCACAGCTGGTCCACAAGTCAAAAGCTGCCTGTCTCACACCTCTGTGTTCATATGAGTGCACGCTTGTGTTTGCGAAAAGAGCACACGCTTTGTTTTAGGAGTGCACTTAGACATTCACAGTCACTGATTCACACCAAATCCCACAGTCACGCACACGGAAAAGAAAAGCTCCTCACTCACCGATCATGTGATTGGCCACGTGAATCTGGATCTCTCTTTCCGTTTCAAATGTCATTTGGCATTTAATACACTGGTAGGTCTTTTTCTATGAAGAAAGAACACAGAACACGTATCAGTACGATAACAACACTCAGGCACATTTACACATGCGTAACCTTTTTTTTGAGAAACCGCCGAGGAATGAACGCATTATTAGTGTAGTAAAATCTACCAAAGAATACCACAAACAGGGCTAAAAATAAATCACTTGTGTTTGGAAAATTGCACTCTTCTGCACTTGCAGTCATCCATTCACAAATGAGACGTTTCAACCTCACAAATTCTTGCACTGAAAGTCTTTAGAGAAGAAAAGGTATGCAGCTACACAAACACAAAAGCTGGATCGCTGCAGAGAAAGTGAGAGAAAGAAATTAAAAAAGGAGGGTGTGAACGGGAAAAATACTAAAAGCGAAGAAGCAACGAAACAGAAGGAAAAAAGGACAAAGGAGAGAGAGAGAAGGAGCTACAGAGAGAGGGAATGAGAGGCTCTGCTTATCCATTCACAGCACATAGTGATCACTCATGCACAAACACATACAAAATACACAAAGGCCCCACTTCCACTGTCTCTGCTGCTTCAGCCTGCTAGAGTGACTACACACACACTCACACACAGAAATCCTACTTTGTCTGCTTTGTGTAGTTAGACTAAGCAGAAACAAAGGTGCAGGTAAGACAGAGGGTCCCTGGGAACTGTCTCTCAACACACACGCGCTGGCTCACAAGTACACACTCTCACACAGACACACACACGGGGTCCCGGGGAGCCTGACTGTCAATATCAAGTAGAGCGAACAGCTCCCACAATGCCTCAGCACGCCCCAGCTGCAGGGCCCAGTGGGGCTCAGCTGACACACACCCACGTACGCATGGAAGCTGCAGACTTACACACAGCCATGAAGTTCAGGAGAGTTTTTGCAACCTTGAAAATGTCTCCATTTGTTAAAAGCTCTTCAAGTTTAAATGCAACACTGGCCTCTATCACTCTACTGGATAACAGCAGAACCACAAGCTTCGTAATAGTTTCCTATTGCAGGAACAACCTCGGTGATTTTTATGGAAACACTGGCCTCTCACTTTTTCTCACCTTAGGAGCAGGTGAAACCTCGGCCTTCTTTCCTGCTGCGCTGGTTTCAGGACTGATCTCCGGATGATCCGTCTGGACGTGGCTCTCCAAGTCCTCCAGGCTTTCGAACTTCACCCCGCACTCTGGACACCTGAGCCCAGCCACAGCCTTCTCTGCCTGCGTGTCTCCTGGCGTGACAGCTCCTCCCTGGCTGGGACTCTGGCCGTTCGTGCCCCTGATTTAATTTGAGCATTTAATTTGTTTTAGCTGATTTCAGTGATTCTAACTGTTGCTAAACAAAAATCAGGGCGGTTCAACATTTCATTCCATCTGAAGGGTTTTTTCTCACTAACACCTAAACAGCTGGAGCAGAAAAAAATGAATATTCTAGGGAGAAATATGTTTCTGAAAGACATTTCAAACATTCATGTCCTTTTACTATTGTGTACTTTAATAATAAATACACCTAGTAAACACATATACTGTGTTAGCCTGCAACGTTACAGTGTTACAGTTATTCCTGTTTGTTTGTTTGTTTGTGCCATCGTGGATCGTTCCCAGCTTTCTGCTTTTTAAAGAAACTAAAAAAGAGAGCAGCAAGCCAGGCAAAGCTTCCAAACATGAGAGGCCCTCATTCTTGACTTTAGTCATTATTCTTTCCCACAGGGAAATCTGCGTATTCATGCTGCATACTGCACGTGTGAACAGGGATCAAGTCATTTTTTAAGTGACATAAGCAACATTTTTTATGCTTCTGGTGATCATAAAGGCACGCACTGCTGCCTACCTGCTCATGCAACCGGCACAGAGGCCATAAGGCAGGCCGTTGACATCCAGCTTCACCAGCTCGCCTTTGTTCTTGAACTCCTTTAGGCAGAAGGCGCACTTATACAGCTTATGCTGCTGCAGCTGCCCATTAGGGGATGAAGAGGTAGAGCCGTTTCCTCCAGCTGCTCCTCCGTTCCCGCCTCCGACTGCAGCTCCTCCGAGCGCCGATCCCGAGGAGATCTTCTGCATATGGAAGGTGCCGTGGATTTTGAGCTCTAGCGTGGAGGTGACCGTCTGCATGCAGACAACGCAGCGGAAGCCGGTGAGGGAGTTGCGGAGGTCAGGGTGCATCTGGCAATGCTCTATAAACTCCTCTTCACTCTGCAAGGGCATCTTACAGATACGACAGGTTCCCGTGTCCAGGCTTTTACTGTGGGTCACCTGAAGAGAGCGAACAAGGCACGAACGATTAATCTAACAATAAGAGTAGAACAAATGGCTTGAATCTAACTTTTATCAAAACACCTTAAAAAATTAGACACGAGACTGAAAGTGGTTTTTACAAAACCTCTACATTAGCGTAATAACACACTGTTTTTATGATAACTGACAGAGGCTGTGTTATGTAACACGTTTGCTTGAATATGCAAACATTTTTCTGTCGTTTGTTGCAGCACAAATTGCCTCTCTGAGGATTATTTAACTTTAAATTCAAAGCAGCCAAAAATGCTTCAGCGCCAAAATGCAGGTGCAGAAACAGAACAGGGCAAAAACGTCACACGAGCAAAAAGCAAAGACGTGTGTCTGCACTGCTGCACCTGCGAGGCCGACCGCACTGCGCTTGTCCTTTCAGTGGCAACCTGCAAAGTTGGACTTGTCAAAAGACACAAATACGGTCAAAGTGTGAAGTACCTTGTGCTCGGTGAGGGTTAGCAGAGAGGGGAAACGTTCACCACAGATAGGACACATGTAGTGTTTGGCGGGGCCGCGGTGCGTTTGAGCGTGCTCACGAAGGCCGTTCTCAGAGAAGAAGGTTCTGGAGCACACATTGCACTTGTGGTTTCCTTTGATGAAGTCTGCCTTCTTCTTTCGAGAACCTGTATTTAATATGCATAATCACAAATTCAATAACAATAGTTCGTAATACAGAGGATTCCCTTCTAAACAACGAAAGAATACGACAGATTCATTACCGGCGTCGTCTTCTCCTGGCCGGATATTGTGGTCACGCAGTCGGTGGTTCTGCAGCAGGGACTCCATGGTGTAGGCGGCGCCGCAAATATCGCAGGCATACATGGGCTCCGAATTATCCAGCTCCTCCTCTCCTCCGCTCGCCTCGTGGCTGTTGGCTGTATCTCCCCCCTGGCTTGAGCCTCCTCCCACCACTGTGCTCTTCAACAGCATGCTCTGCAAGTCGGCTTGCTCGGCAGCTGCAACCGTCGCTCTCTCCATGCTTCCTGCTCCTCCGCTGCCACTTCCTGGTCCTCCTCCTCGCTTGGAGGTCTGCGCCAAACCGTTAGGTGTCCCGTTCTGGCTCCCGCTGCTCCCGGTGCCACCTCCATTGCCGGTGATGTTGCTGCCATCGAAGATGCAGTGCTTTTCTCTTAGGTGTCTCTCCAGCAGTGAGATGGCATGGAAAGCTTTGCCACAGAAGCGACACGTGAACTTCTTGCTGTGCGTGGTGATGTGACACTGGAGTTCCACTTCTGTTCCAAAGCTCTCCCCGCAGAAGATGCACTTCCGGGGCTTGAGTCCTGTGAAGAGTAAAAGATCAAGATTGCACAGGAACAGGAAATGTCTGATTTTGCATTCTTTTCACATCATAATTTGTTCGTGTTTTCCAATAGCAGTGATCCCAGCACAGCTATACAGTACCTGCACCGAGACCTCCTGGCAGGCCCGACCTTTGGCCCAGATGGTTATGCTTAACATGAAGCTGAAGATCCGTCTCCTTCCTGAAGTCCCAGGCACAAGCTGTGCAGCGAAACAGCTTCTTCTCGTTGCTGTGCTTTACTGCCAAATGCACCTGGGCGAGAGGCCACAGAAACAAACTTTGTATCTTTCGTAATTCGCGTTGTCACACTTTGCAACAGTAAGCCGTGTCTCATTTACCTGTATAGAAACCTTGGAATCAAAGACCTCCTGGCAGAGAGTACAGTGGTACAAGACAAACGTGTGCATGTCGAGCAGGTGTTTCTGCAGGTCGTCCACCGACGAGAACTGTTTATCGCAGCTCTCACACACGTACTGGGTCGACGTGGTCGTGTAGTGTACCGTCAGGTGTTGAAGCAATGCCTCCTGTGACTCAAAGTCTTCCTTGTTGCACTGGGGGCAGGACTGACGCCTCAGCAACATCTCCAGGTGTGACTTAAGGTGGGCCTGGAAACCCTCAAAACTAGCAAATCGCAGATCACACTGGTTGCAGGGATAATCTCCGTTGCTCCCCATCGATGGAGTAGAGTCTCCTCCGAGTCTGTGGCGTTTCGGAGAGGAGATCTCGACGTCCGATGAGGCGGGGCTCAGGTCAGCAACTTTCGCTTGCCGTTTGTTGTTAGCCAACGGGATGTTCTTGTGGTTCTCCTTTATGTGCTTGGTGAGCTTGAGGAGTGAGCCGAAGATAGGAGAGTTGGTGCAGTAAGGGCAGGAGTAAACCTGTGTGTGGATAATAACGCTTTACTTTTTTAAGACTGTGACAAAGTGTATATGCTGAGCCCTCAGAGAGCGTCAGAGAAGATGAACCAGACATGAAAAGCAGAAGAGCAGGACAGAATGCAAACGTCATTTCAGTCACTGCAAGCTTACAGCTTATGTCAATAAGTCTTTTACTTTGAAAGCCCAGGTTTATAAAACGATAGCTAACAGTTACTCGTGTCCAAATAGAAACAGTCTATTAAGTTTCCGTGACATACAAAATCAAACAGCAGCATCTTATTTCTGTGTTCACTTTTCTGCGAACTTGTTCGTGATCCACTTAGTAAGTAATGAGGCAAACAAGCTGCTTTTACGGTGTAACTGGACTTTTCCTCACCTCCATGAAGGACTGAGACCCAGCCTGTAGGACAGGAGACTCGAGTTTGGCCACTGCTCCACCTGATGCATTTCCTCCACCTGTTGCAGAGGTGCAGTGTGTCTGCTGAATGTGCTCCGTCAGTGAAGACTCTGTCAGGAAACCCATCGAGCACTGGTTGCAGAAGAAGGCATGGTTCCCTTCTAGGATGGAGAAGTTCAGTTTAATCACTGCAGCAACAACAGCCACGAGAAATGATGACACTGCACTCAACACAACAGCCTCCATCTAACCTCTAACCAGCTCTGCTCACTGTTGTCACCTTTAAACACACCTAATGTGGTGGATCCTGCCATGATCCCACCAGGCAGGCAGTGGGAAACCCTGATGTGCTCTTGCAGAGAGTTGATGTCCCCGAACATGTCGGGACAGTAGTTGCAGTGGAACGCCGTAACGTTGGTGAACTGCAGCAGAGGAAAAGCTGCCGCCGCCGCGCCCAACGTTCCTCCACTCGCACGGTGAGCTTTGCGCACGTGTTCGTTGAGGTTGTAGAGCGTCGGCAGAGTTTCCAGGCAGAGCTGACACGTGTGGCTCTGCTGTGGTTTATCTGCATGGATGGTCTTCAAATGGATCTCCAACACTGCCAGACTATGAAAGTCTCTCTTTGAGCAGTAAGGGCAGGAGTACGTCACCTTACCCCAGGTTCCTCCCCCACCTGCACAGACAAAAAGGGAAATACGCAAGTGGTGATTAACCTGTAACCGGCCCGTTACTTCGTAGATAAGTACCTAACATACCTGCGGCTTGATGGCCCAGGTTTATCCCCACGTCCTCGCCGGTATCGGCGCCTCTCCTGCGGCCGCGTTCGCTGCCCTGGCTGTGCTTTAGTGTGGAGTCGGGTGTGGAGCCCCTCTCCAGGCTGGCGCTGGAGTCTGGAGTGGCTGAGCTCATTGAGGCGATGCTGCCCAGTGCTGGGTCGGGACTGGCAGCGCTGTGATTAGACGAATCGGGCTGGCGATGGCTGTCTAGATGGCAGTAGACGTCCTCAACAGAGGGGAACTGTTCTGAGCAGACAGGGCATCTGTGGATACAGGAAAAGGCCAGTCAGAGGTAAGTTATGGTTATAAAAGTGGTGACCGGAGAAGTTCACAAGGCAAAGCTCTGCAGTACTTGTGTTTGCGGTTAGCGTGCTGTGTTTCAATATGCGTGAGAAGAGAAGCTTCGTCCAGAAAGATCTCAGGACAGTGGATGCATTGCAAGTCCGCTCGGTCCGACAGCTGGGGGTGTCTGGTCAGGACGTGTTTTTCAAGCTCGTCGGTCTGACTGAACGTCTCCTCGCAGTAATCACACATGTACAGGTCCTGCTCCAGGTCGCCGTCTCCTCCCGCTCCCTTCTTGCCTCCGTCTCTCTCGCTCCTCAGTGCCAGATGCTCTCTGTTCTTACGGTGAGCCTGCAGGAGTCACAGACATTCACATGCAGTCATATCATGTACATGTTCAAAATAATACCAGTTGGTACATTCATTTTGAAGTAACCGTGAGGATAATGGGCACCTGTGCCTATTACACTCATGATTAGTACAAAAGGTAAGAGTAACACTTACCTGCATGTGGCTCTGCAGCGAGGAGGTGGAGGAAAATCCACGCTTGCACACACTGCACTTAAACGGTTTGCTGGAGCTGGATGGGTCATTTAAAAGAAAATCGAGTAGAAATCAACATCGATTCTGTGCAGCTTATTATCCTGATAAGTTCAGAAGCAGTTACCTGTGTGTCTTCAGGTGGATCTTCAGGTGGTCAGAGCGAGAAAAGGCAGCCTCACACTCCTGACAGCTATACTTCTTATCTCCTAAATCAATACAAAGAATAAACACTTTTTAGAGAACAAGAACTAAACTTACATTTATGTCTTCTTTATCCGCTTCATCGAATAACAACTTTAAAAATGTCTCTGAAGTCGTATCAGACGATCCTGACATTTAGTGATTAAGAAGAGAGATAGAAAACCTCCAGGAGAACAGAAACGCTGAGCAGGTCAGACCAAACGAAGTGAGGACACAGCAGCTCGTTTACCTGTGTGCAGTTTGACGTGGCGGTCGCGGCTCCTCTTGTGTTTAAACAGACGGCTGCAGAAGGTGCACTTGAAGGGCAGCTTGTCGCTGTGGATCTGCTCGTGTCGCTTCAAGTAGCTCAGGCGGCTGAGAGGGACACACGATAACGTTTACTATCTGTTATTTCAGCAACACTTTACGAGATGATTGAACAAAAGCAAGCAGCCGTATCAAAGTAAGGAGTTATAAAGATATCAGATCATGAGACTGTTTGAGAGTTAAAAACAAAACATACGTTCGTTCGACAGCAGAAAGGATGATAGCGAGGACAGCTACACAGACTGGGTAATACAGAGGATAATGATGATGATGATGATGACTCTATGGTGTGCGTGTGACAGCTGTTCTTTAAATGGTTCTTGACTCAGTCCCCTGAGAGGTTAGTGAGAAATGTATTCACCTCAGTCCCTTTACTGTCTGCCTTAGTGGTCCATGTTACCATGGTGATATTGAGAATACATCGTTGACATTCACAAGCAGAATATGAGGACTCATCTGAACATGTTATTGTTTGATATTCCCGAAGCCAAAAATCTAAATGTCGTACCTGAAGGACTTGTCGCAGAACTGACACGGGTACGGCAGACCCGCACCTCCTTCCTCCTCGCCGCCAGTGGCCATGCCAAGGTCACAGCAGCCATCGGGTATCTGCGAAGGCGATGCCACATCCTTACTGGAGGGCGAGGAAGGCACCCAGGATAAACCTGCTGGGTCATCATCACCGTCTGAGAGAGGGGGACACAGAAAGTTTACAAAGTGTTTTCTCATTACAAGAAGTAACTGCGTCCCACTTTTTTTAATCACAGCTGCAGATCAGCGAGTAAAAACGCAGGTGAACGCTGTCAGAAATAGGGGGGTAAAACTGAACTTTCACCTTTCCTGGAAAGCAAAAGGTGGGAGAAAGAGTCTGTGGAAGGTAAAAACACACAAACACACACAACCATGAGGATGGAATGAAACTGAAGGTGGCGAGAGAACGAGAGACACTCAGGCAGCAGCAACATCTAAATAGAAAGCTCCAAGAACTATGTATCCCCGAAGGAGCCCGGAAATAAGGACAGAGTGTATTTTCTCTCCCTTCGTTCTCCCTCTGCAGCCATCCCTCGCTCCCTCCTTCTCCTCGCCTCCCCCCTCCCCCGTCCCTCCGTCCGTCCCCGAGGACCATAGATCCGCCTCATCATATTTTCATTAGGGCCTTGGCAGATTGAAACGTCGGAAAAGCGATTAGATGATGTGGAGAGCAGAGCGGAAAGATGGCGATATTCACTCCCTTTATCTGTCATACATAGGAGATTATGCATTGCTCTTTTCCTTTTTTCCCTCTCTCTCTCCTTTTTTCTCCCTCCTGTGTAGTCTGGCACAGAGGCGACAAAAAGGCCACGACTCCTTTAATAGACACTTCAGAATGGATTTGAGGCGACAATAGAAAGGGCTGAATAATGCTTGATATTGTTCTGTTCCTCTTTGTGCGTCTGTGAAGGAGCACAGCGTGGCTATTTAGCATTTGCCTGAAAAATGTAAAGGAGAGAGGAGATCAAGAGAGGAAAGGAGATGTTGTTTTCTTTGCTTTTATCTGATAGCTTCATCAACTAGGCCAGCAACCAATCACAGAGGAGAGAGAAGAAAAAGTACCATGTGCCAAAATTCACTACGAGCACAATATTTCTGCAGTGCAAACACTCCGACACACTCTGTGCAACACAGAAGTTTCTCTTGATAATTTTAGAAAAGCACAAGCATGCACACACACACACACACACACACCAAATCCAAGCACTCTCCTGTACGTCTGCATGTGTGAGCGTGCGTGCTTTTACGTGTGTGTTCGTGCTTTTACTTGTGTGTGTGTGCGTGCGTGCTTTTGTGTGTATGCGTGCTTTTGAATGTGTGCGTGCGTGTGTGTGTGAGACGGCTCTGCTGTGGATTGTGCCTCACCGAGAGGGAGCAGAAAACAGATTGGTGTGATGAATCGATCGTGGGGAGAATGCAGGCATGGCGTGGGGGGTCCAAGTTTGAAAATAAAAAACTGTAAACACACTGAAGCATGAAAGAAATTTGTTTAAATAGGCTTAAGAAAATATAAGGAATATAGATATGAACAGGGTGTCTAATAGAGAGTGAAAAAGATGGACGGAGAGCTGAATGTGTGCTTGGGAGAAACAGGACGAAGGAAAAATACCAAAAGAAATTATTTGATTAAAATGAAGGTAAAATGAGAAAAATATATGGATGAAAACCGGAAAGATGGAACCGGTCCGTGAGTCCTATGGTACGTGGCCACGAGAGTTGAGGCTCGGATGTGAAATTTATGGTTTTTATTGTTAAGTCACTTTCCCGGGGTCTTCTCCGGTGTGTTATGAATACATTTTCTTTTTTTGATACCAGCACTGGTTTCATTGATTTGTATTTATCTACGACAGCTTAGAGGCCGGTCCATGAAAATATTGTCCGACATAAACCGACACAAAAAAGGCTGGAGACCGCTGACTTAGAGTACAGACAGTACTTAGAGTACAGACAGTACTTAGAGTACAGGCAGTACTTACTTAGCATGGGACACTCATGATCGATTCAATAGCAGTGTTCTCATCCTCCAGATGGACCAGAACCAGCGTAATGGACCGAGTGAACTCACTGGCATCAATCTCATCGGTGGTCACATGATGCTGTGGCTACCCTAAGGTGGCTGAGAGTGTAATTGGGACTCGTCACGTCACATTTTTTGCGACCCTTAAATAGATAAGTAGCAGCTTTAAAACAGTTTGCTTCATTCTTACAGGTTCGTTTCCTTTTTTTTTTTGTCTGGCTGTTGGCACTCTTTCACTGACACACATGCAGCACAGTAGGTGTGGCACTCTAACGTCATTAAAAAAACAATTTAAAAAAACAACAACTGCCATTCACAGAAAAAAGGGCAACTTCTGTATATGTCATTGAAGTTCAACCTTCACGAACATAAAGAGCTGACATCAACAACTGTATTTAAGGCTGAACTACAAAAACACATCTATAAAATGCCAAAGCAGACACCCCCACGCGTCCTAAGAAAGGTTACTGATGTGGTCTCGAACACAGACACAGCTCACTCATTCGTAAAGAAAAGAAGTGAAAGTGTGCTTGACCCTCAGTGGTTGGAAAAAACAACCAAATCTTAAAGATGTGTGAGAAAAGTGGCAAATAAAAAGGAAGTAAATAACCCGCAGCCACCCCTTCAAAAGAAAAGTCTGTGTGGACACACGTTGGTCATTAAAGGCGTGCATGAGTCAGTCGGTGGTAACGCTTCTGAGGTGGGAAAGTGGGGTGAAGAGAGACAGAGGGGGGAGACTGCACCACAGAGATTTAGTTAGTTAGAGCAAGAGGGTGAAATCACTTTTTGAGGGGGGGCGTTGAGAAAGAAGGGGAGGAGAGATTAGCGTCATTAAAGAGCCCTAATCCTCTGACTAGCGTGGCTGGCGCTAAAATGGAGGATCACACGGCTTTTTAACGGCGCCTTTGTCAGACGGCCACGAGGGGACCTGGCAAGACAAGGCCGCATGGCAAACTGGGAGAAACTGGAGGATGGGGAGGGGGGGATTTCAATGAAAACTTAAATTAGAGAAGAAACCTCGAGAGGAGACGAGATGAGGAGGATGGATGGTCTGGGTGGGGGAGTAGAGAAAGTGTTGAAGAAGAAAAAATAAGAGAAACAGGCAGGAGCAGGCGGACGCCGACACACGCTGTTCCTACCCCGTCTCCTCCTCCTCCTCCTCTCTGTTCTTCTCTGGCGAATGAAAACGAAGGAGCGGAGCGGAGCGGACCACGGGGCCCCAACCGTTCCGCTCCCGCTTTATCTCTCACTCTGCAGTCTTCTCCTTTCCCATCCATTCTCTCTATTCTTCCTCCCTCCCTCTGTCCTCAGCAGTCCCTCTACTCTTCCGTCTTCATCTCTCTTCCACTGCCTCCCTCCCTCCCTCCGTCACCTTTCATGTTGTTACTCATTATAGCACTGACATCTCTCCCTCTGTCCCTCAATCTCTCCAACAGTTTCTCCCCTACTGGCGTTGGCCTTCACCCCTGTGTCTCGGCCTGGACGGGACCGAGGGAGAGAAGGCGGGGGAGGATGTTCCAGATGGACAGACTCTGAACTCGAAAAGAGAGAAAAGATGGTGGGATGAAAGAGGAGACAAAACCGAGGAGAGGAGAGGACCTAAGGGTCTGCACTAAAAGATGGAAAAGACCAGAAAGAAACTTAACGGACCACCCGAGTCTACCTGAAATGACAGACGAGCGCGCAAACAGACACATGCAAACAACACACCCACACTCCCCGCGTGTCTCTCTAATAGGCCAGACAGTGCGGCAACATGTGGAGGACACAGCCTTGGTGAAACACTCTAATGAAGAGACACACACGCTGATCGATTTCTCTTTATGTTCCCATCCTAATTCAGTAAGTTTGTCATAGCTGTCACACACACACAGAAATTTGATCAAAGCTGTAAAATCTACATTTAAAAGAAACTTTGGAGCCGTTGTGGTCTTCATATGCAACTATTAGAACTTCTGATAACTGCTAGAGATCCTAAAAATAAAAAAAAAAGGAGGTATACTCAAAATATAGCAGCGGTTATAAACTCAACGACTGACGAAATAAGTCAATGAACTGAAGGCAAAGAACAACTCGGGTTCATTTAGTTAGCTCTGGATAATGATGTCGGCTAAATGCCTGAAATGGAAATACAATCCATGTATGTCACGCTTTCTCTCTTTTATATGGCTTTGATGTTTGAATCAAAGATGCTCAGCTGGTAGCAGCAAAAGGCTCTCAGGTCCCAAGGCTGCTGCTAGCAAAGCTAAAATTGCCTAAGATAGTGAACTGATATTACAAATGAATAAAAAAGTGATCCGTTAGGTTAACCTCCAAATTAGCTGTCAGAATAAAATATAATTCAAATAAAAAAGCATAAATTTCAATCAAGGACACCAGTGGAGCTTGTATGGTCAAATATTCTCTTAGCTTAACTGTGCCTTTAATTCTAATTTTGCATGAGTCGATCACACAGGACTGCTATGCCAAACATACCAGGTACAGAAATGTGTTCACCTTGGCTTTAGATTTACTTCCAGCTTACACTCTCAATTCCACCCAGTCCTACTCTCCATTCCACCTTTGTGGCTGGCCATCGGCCCAGACCTGCACCTTCCCCCCCTCCCCGCTGACCTCATATCCCTCCCTCCCTCTCTCTCTTCATCCCTCCTTCAGCCGCTCCCTAGGCCCCCTCCGATGGCCCCAGGCTGCCCCAGGCGTGCACACACACACACACACCACAGGGGGCAGAAAAACAACTTCCACCCTTGGCTCACTCTGGGCAGCCCAGCACACACTCATCCTGGCTTTGACTGTCTCACATAGGCACACACACAAACACAATTAAAGCACGATTCAATATCCCACGCTGAATTAAGTTTGATGACAAACAGTATCTACTTGTCATTCACGTGAAGAGCATCCTGCAGGTTAAAAATAACAGCAGCCGTATCGTTTCAGACCCATGCTGAAAATCATTTCGACGGGCTGCAGCATAAACCTGACGATTACATTTCACTAATAAATTGAACAATTTGTGTGTTTTGCTCAAACAAAGAAGGCTCAATCATCTGATACTGAGCGGGTACAGGAAGGCTGCTTATTACTTTTGTTGGGTCTGCCGCTTGCAGGCCCCGCTGGTAACAGAGATTATTCACCCATGAACAGAAGAAGACAAACAGCTGGATCCATTTCTTACTTGCGCAAGGGAAGCTAGCAGAACCAGGTTCAGGAGCTGAAGCTCCTGACCTGCCTGTAGCCAACTCCAAAGCTTTCGAGCTTCCCTGCAACCTTTATTGGCACACACAGTTTCACAAACACCTCCTCCTTTACACATATGATCACAAAAGGTTACAGCAAGGTGTGTCTGTGTGCCTGCCTGTGTGTGTGTGTGTGTGTGGGTGCATGGTGTGTGTGTGTGTGTGTGCATGTGGGTGTGTGTGTGTGGTGTGTGTGTGTGTGTGTGTGTGTGTGTGTGTGGGTGTGTGCA
>VUQR01009811.1:11762-34256 GCA_015108515.1 Hemichromis elongatus | reverse complement strand
GAAACCTGGCTTCTCCTTCATTGTAGACTGGGTGTACTAAACTGCGAGCACCATAATTTAATTTGCAGTTAATTCCATCATATCACAGGCACCATGCAGTATCTCACTTTTTGGCTCAAAAAAAAAAAACACAAGTGAAATCTTTATGCTTCTGTTTGACATACAATAATTTGTTTTGTATTTATATAGCCAGTATATTATTAAGTCAATGAATTGAAATCCTGACAAAGATCCTCGCCAACAGTTAGGGTTAGGGATGAATGTTTAACAGCAACATTTCCATTTTTATTTTATTTGTTTCTTGTTCTTAGAAATGTGTTACCCTAACATACTGTAGTATTACTTCAGTTCAGTTGTACTTATACAGTGATATATTAAAACAGTTCCCTCAAGGCGCTTTGTGTTGTAAGGTAAAGACCCTAGAATAGTACAAAGAAAACAGAACATCCTAATAACCACCCCTTTTAACAGGAAGAAACCTTCAGCAGAACCAGGCTTAGGGAGGAGTGGCCTTCTGCTGCGACCGTTTAGGGGTGAGCGGAGGAAGATGGGACAAAGACATGCTGTACTTGTGATGACTACAACAGAAACTTTTATTCAGTCTGCTGCTGCATAATTAAGTTTTTACAGAAATGCCAAAATGCAAAAATTTTACAAACTGGTAATGTGCACTAGATTCAAAACATATTAGATATAATGAAAAGAATCTGCGTGCTGCTAACTGGAGTCCAATTTGTTTGGACAGGATGAGTAGACAAGCTGTTGTAGTTTATGATGGTGGTGAGTTAAGAGGCACTTTCTGGGTTTTGTAGTTTCAATTTAGATTTCTAAACTTGGCAGCTTCTGAACTCAGAGCACTCCATTTCCTCCAGATGGACGGCGCCTGCTGTTTGACTTGGAGACTTCCTCTCCTCTCAGGCGTGAGGATGTCACTTCACATGGCACACTTTTCACTTTCATTGAAAGAAGAGGAAAACAGAGTTAACACGCACTCTCGAGTTCCCGTATCAATGTTAGTCTCAAGAAGACAGGAACTCTTAACTTGACTCTGACATGACTTAGAGTTATCTGGGAAAAAACTACTGTATTTCAGCACTAATAAAAATGTATTAAACAAACAAGAAGAGGGTTTTCAAAGTGATCTTCACTGAACTTTACGACAAACATCCTCATAACTGAGTGAAACCACGTAACGAAACCAAGCTTTGTGTTTAATGTCTCCTATCTTCATCAGTTGACCAAACACTTGCGCACAAACATGCAACGAAATCTACATAGCTGTTGTGTAACAGACGTAAAGCATATGCACCCGAGCCTGTAAGAGCCACGGAGAGCCAGACATGCCCTGACATTGTCAGTGGTTGGCTGATGGTCACTAAGAGGATACCACAAAGGAGAAGGAGGAATCAAAATGAAAAAAATTCACTACAAGCTTACAACCTTGGTTTTAAATGGTTGTTTGTTTGTTTTTTGAGTAACTTTTGAGTAACTCCTATCAGCTCAAGCAGTCTGGCCTTTCTTATACCTCTAACATTTTCACTAACCGCAAACCCCCTCAACACACTCACATCTAAAAAATCAATAATGCTTTCAGATATATGAATGGTTTCTACCATTTTATAATCATTGCGGTCTTGTTTCATTTAACTTTATTATTGTTCTGGTGATTAAAAACGTTTGGACGGTCGTTCGCTTGAGTGAATTTTTCTGAAGCTATGGACTTTAAGGTCCATTTTGAAATCATATTATAACAAATGTTAAAAAAATATCAGCTAGCACTTTAAGAAAGGGACTTTCTGTGGCTCAGCTCAGAAATTACCGAAACTGCACATACAGTTCCCACTGAAAATATCAAAATACCAGCCTGGGCTGCAAAAAGACATTTACCAAACCCACTTTGTGTAATGACAAAAGCCCACAGGTCTGCCAGGCACTGTTACACCACCGCAAAGCACCAATTAAAGCCTAGAAGGTAATCTACTGACCTAGACTGTGAGTATATTAAAAAAAAAAGGATCAGGACTTTGAAAGTTTGAAGCAAAGTGAAACTTCGTTGGGCCCACGTTCAAACCTCAAGACACAAACAAAAGGAAATGTGTAACTAATCAACATCACATGCTTTGAAAAACACGAGAACTTGATGGAAGAGTTTCACCACCAGTTCTTCGAAGAAAGTTTCTTCGAGGAATTACTCTGTCGTGTAATCATTATTAAAAAGGTGATAAGTAGTGATAGTAGTAGTCGTAGGAGGAGGATACCCAGAAAGGTTCTTGAGTGGTTCTTCAGTAATCCGCTTTATAATGTCAGGGGCTCGCTAGTAGCATTGACACTGTTTTCTCACATTTGTTATTATATTTAACCAGACATAGGGAGCAATAGCACCATATCCACATTGGCTGATTGGCATGATATTCATATGTAATACATGGGACTATCACCCAAATGCAGAGGATGGGCTCACACAATAATGACAACCAGATAATTACTGAGTATTAACTGACCTGTTGTGACAGCTGATCGGGTTTAAAAGCTGAAGAAAATACTGTGCTGTGTCAAATATGTCTTTTACTACCATTATTTTTAATCCATATGCGCAGTATACACGCAGAGCTGCACACTTCTTGCATTTATCTTTCCACTAGTTGATTTCTACACAGCAATCACCAACACAGAATTACCACAGATGACGGATAATTATGCAAAGTTCAAAATATAGCATGAGAAGGACAAAACCACCCAACAATAAAAACCATCACTGTGGTAAAAAAGCTGTTTACAGCTCACTTCTCGTTGTATGAGTGTCTGAAATGTTCTTACATAGTATTTTTCTGTAGAAAAGACGGTGGTAGTCATTCTGAGAATGACAGGCAGGAAGAGACCACAGAAATAAATAGGCAGTGCACTGCACCGTTGGTGTCTGCACACAGTGGTTAATACTAAAATAGTCAGACCCTAAAAAACTAAATGTTAACTCATTTTCACAAATTTGGCTTTTAATCCAGAGCTGCTGCAGTTTGTTTCGTTTTTCTTTCCCTCTTTAATGAACCTGAGTGAAACCTAAGGGGGAAAAATATATCCTCACGTGTAAGTAGTTAACAATGTTAGAGTTGTTAAAAAACGTATGTGGTTATCTGGCTGTTTTCAGATAAGCATGTTATGTTAAATGTCCATGTGTCCATGTAACAAATATCTATCTTTTTATGCTCTTTGCTTTTCTGGTTCAGTTGCATCCAGCCGGAGACATGACATACTTGTTGGAGGGCCTCCCTGGTAAGGGGGCCCTTCTCATAAAAGAAAATCCCTTCAGCTGATGAGGAGCATCATTCAGACCTATAGAGAAAAGATGAATGATGTGTTTTAATGCTACTTTTTAAAAGGACACCTGAGGTACAGATTATGTGATGAACACCTCCACCTGGCTGTCCTTTCAGCCTCTTTGGGTGGCGGGTCTCTATGCAGATGTCCATGAGGTTTGAGGTTTTGTTTTCAGCGACAGTGACACTGGTCACAGCTGGGCCCAGTGTGCCAGTGCTCTATAAGAGCTCAGCTGCTTGTGTGGCTCTCTTTCTTCAGACAACTTTTGGATTTGTTTTGAGTTTCTGCACTAAACAACATTGTGTACATCATTTCTTACACCTTTACTTCAACTGATTACGTGCACCGTGGCTAGTTTAAATTCTCTAGTTGTTTCCATCATTTAATTTTTTTTTTATTCAGCACTTATCTGTTTTTTAGTCATTGCTGTGTGTCCTGATTCATGATATGTACTTCAAATTTGAGTTGTGCAACTGCAGCTGTTGTGTGTTGCCACCTGGGCAAGTGTGAGATATTATCAGTTTTGGTCTATTTGGAGTTTCTCCCTCTCTGTAAGTATAGTAACATAGTCGGTTCATGGGGGGTTTGTGTGTGTGTGTGTGGTGTGCTTGCTTTGGGCCTAACTGGGTTACTGCTAAGCTTCTTAAGAAGGTAAGTAAAGGGAGGATTCCACTTTATTTAAGGTACATGTTTATCTCTTTGCACTAAATGACCTGAGGCTATGCTGTTTTTTCCCCCTTCCTGGGCCTCATGGCAGCGAAAGAGAAATTTATTGCTGTGCCATGTGAACGTTTTCTGGAAAGGGAACTAGTTGTCAAAACTTCCAGTTGTGGTTTCAACAGGAAATTTGACTAAGACATAATTTTGTTGTTAATGTTGTATGTAAAGTAAAAACAAAAGTTGAAGCAAGGCAAAGGATAGAAATGGGGGGAAAAAAAGGATGCTAAATAGGGAGATGCCAGGGAGGAGGAAACGAGGAAAACCTCAGATGATTCAGAATAAACCTCCGCATGCACATGACCACAAACCAGCATTGAATTTCAAGATGGATTTTATTACAACATTTAAAAAAAATAATACAAAGGATGCATATAGGCAGGAAAATATTTACGCCAAACCAGAAAATGAACTTGAACCAGTTTCACAACGGAGACCCCGACCACCCAAGTTCAGGCACAAATGTCCAACTGCAACATTTTCTTCTGTGGGCTGCTGACTGAAGCTGCGAGTGTCTTGAAAACCTGCGTTGACAAGTCGCTCTAGATTTTGATGCTGTTGAGAGCTGCTCTTGGAGTTTCATAGTGGTTCTCTGATGAGGATCTCTTTGCTGGGCTGTCTCTGTACTCGGAGCATCCCTTCAGACGGAGAGGGGCTTCTTTTTGACTGGGAGACTTCATTTCCTCGTAGATAGGGGCTGGACTATGTGACTTCGCATCGTGGCGTGCTTTGCCCTGACAATCGTTGACCGAGAAGGAGAAGTCAAATAAAGAAAATCAGTGAAAGGTAGAAACTTAACACACATTCTCAATTTCCTGTGTCAAAATCAAAGTTTGTCATTTTCTCTCAAGGCAACATCCTTAGTGAGAACTAACCTGACTCTGACATGACTCATGACAGTTACTTGGAAAAAATAAAGGCCAAATTAATATAAATAATACAATTTTTTTTTTTTAACTAACAAGAAAAAGTGGGTTTTTCTGAAAATGATATTCACTGAACTTTAACAGACATGCTGATAACTGGCTGCACAAAGTTGTGAAACCAGTGCGGTTTTTGTGGTGAGCTGCAGATCAGCCATGATCTTAACAAACAGGTGCTGTTCGTGCTGCTGCTTCAGTTAGATTTCACTCTCTTGCCCCTGTGTACGAGTATATTCAAAGCAGCACATTGCAATGAAAAAAGAAACTCACTTTACACAACACACATCCCGTGAGGAGCAGGAGGAGGAGGAGAACACCCACAGCCGATGACAAAACGTACAGCAGAGAGGAGTAACTGGAGCAACCGCACCAATGACCACCTGTGGAGAAGCAGAAAGAGGAAGATGTGCTTAAAATGTGAAACTCCAGACCATTCGCCTTCTTTCGGCGCACACACACTCGCACACAGTAAGAATCACAAGTCACTTCCTTCTTAGTTTGAAGCTGTTGTTCGAATAATATCTCTCAAAAGGATATCAGATAGTGTGGAAACTTCTGTATAACTTTAGGATAAACAGCATCAAAAATAGGAACAAAAAAACCCCCTAAATGTTCACAGACAGGCAAATAAAAAGATGTTATCAGACGAGATCTGGTTTGCACGGTAAAAGCAGGAGATATGCTAAGCAGCACAATGACCTTTAAAACCTCAAAAACAACATGAACATGTAGTACACGTCCCTAAATCTGCTGAATATTAGAGGAATAGATATTGTTTACAGAGGGGCAAATGTAGAACATCATGAAACAAATCATTGCAGCTTTAAAATAAGACTTCATTAGAATAATAAAACAAAAATCTTTCAATTGTTTCCAAATTGCAAGATTAAAAGATATACCTTACACTGCATTCGGGAACAACCCCTCAATACCAGATACCATCAAAGGAAATGAGTCAGAAATAATCCAGTTCATATCACTAGCTCGATCAGATTGATTTGATGAGCAAATTATTACTAAACTTATCTAACATGCACAATATATTCATTTCTGCTGTTGTTTTCGTGTTTTCAGTTTTTCACCTGCCTACACAGAGAAAAAAAACGTGCAAAGAAGGTGGAACGTTGTTACTGTGAAGCATAAGCTGTAAAAGCCCGACAGCAACCCAGTGTTTTTGATTACATCATCAGTGGTGGTTTTGTTAGTAAAGTCCAAAAATTTTCACAATTAGTATGAAGAAGATAAAGAAGTGTGAAGAAATGTTTATTTCATCTTGAATAGCAAATGCCAGTCAGCTGAAGTCCTCTGGTGAGAAACCCTCACTGTGATGTGACCCACCTTGTACAGAAATAAAGACTACTCGTCTCCCTAGGCTGGTACTGCTATCGGGTTGACCGTGCAGAAGCAGCTGGCAGCTGTACAAAGCACTGTCGTCTGGCTGCAGCTGATGCAGGGTGAGGTTGTAGGTGATGCCGCCGGGGCCTGGCGCAGACGACAACTGGACCCTCTCGACAGGAAACTGAGAGGAGGACGAAGAACGGCTGCCGCTGTGGTGCTGCTTTGAGTTGTACAGCAGCTCTACAGGTCCCCGACCCTTCTGCCTCTTTAGAATCACCCCCTCCACGGCCAAGCCTTCCCCACGTTGGGGGAGGCAGGGGAGTACCGCTGAACCCCCAGCACATCTCTCTATCACGTACTCTGGATAAGTGTCCATTGACCCAGGGACATCTCCAATGGGAAAGGGAATAAAAGTCACATAAGGGATATGGGTGCTACTAGTAAGGATGATTCATGAGCTGTTTTCAGTTCAGTTCCAAATGTGATTTTATTATGTGCATGAATCTAGCATGATATGTTATTAAGGAAATGTGCTATACTTGGGGAAAAAAACAAACAACCAGAACTGCTCGGTTATACTTTTAAGATGTTCGAGGCACCGCTGAGACACAATGTTACGCATTTTACACTCACCAAAGGAAAAAGCTTCATCTTAGTACTGTGATAAGGTTTCTGTAATTTAACTCTAAACCTGCAGGTTAAATGAAAAACATAAATACACTCACCAGCACTAACAAGGAGGAAGAATTCTGTCTTTGAGGGTATCTTTTGATCTGCAGAAGAAGGATTTGCCACAACAAACTCGCAGTAGTAGCGATCTGTGTCGCTGGCGTTCAGCTGAGAGATGGTGATATTCAGAGAATGAAGGCTCGGGTCTCCACTGACAATAATGCGGCTTTTGTCAACAGCACTGTCGGCTGTAAACTCTTCCTTGGTGTATTTGAACAGCACTTCTTTCCGATTCAGCCAACTGCGTTTCAGGTAGACTCCCCAGGGCGCTGGGTCCCTCTGGTCAATCTCACAGTGAAGAACTACAGATTCACCCTCATTCTGCTTCAAGAAGCGAATCTCGCTGCAAGCTTGATCAAATTGACAAAAAAAAAAAGAAGTACATCACAAACAGAGAAGAATTAAACATAATTTATGTTTAACCTAAATTTCCGTAAATTTGGGTATGCACAAGATAAATACCGGCAATGAAGGTGTATGTGTGTGTGTATATATGCACAGACAGTATGCACCTAAACAAATGTTTCTAGCGAACAGTAGACTCTATTATGAGACGCTCTGTTTTACTACATGTAGAATGTGGTTTGGCATCATTTTGTTGAAATAAGGACGTTCACTGAAAAGGACGTTCTCCTCAAACCAAACGTTATTCTGTGACAGATTTTCAGGTTACCAGTTCCCCCAACTGGCACTCTACATCAAGATCACAAAGTGGTGAACCACTTCCCATCTTTACTTTTGAAAGAGTTTGCCTCTCTGACTCATGATATCGTAAATCATAATTTGTTCCACCACTCCCTTTTTTTAAAAAAAAGGCTTTACCTGACATTAAAACACGTTAATTTGCAAATAAGATTCTCGCTATATATATTTGTACTTATATTTATGGTTCAAATGATTTGCAAACCATTCCATTCAGTTTTTAAATTCTATTTTAGAGTATCATTTTTTTAAGGCTTGTAAAAATAAAGAAAGATAATTTCACTTATTTTCAAAATATTTAACAGGTAATTACTGTAGTGGAGGGCAACAAATACATTAAATGTGAAGAATTTTGGTTAGCAAAATTTGAATAAATTGTATTTTTGAAATCCAGATTACAAATCTATCCTTGTAATAGTCATAAACTTGCCTAGTGACTATATTCCAATTTCACACTATAACAAAAGTCAAAAAAGACTAAAGTTCAATAAATCTGACCAGTTTTCACAGATTTCCAGTGCGCTCTCTTTTTCCTTTGCTTCCATCATTTTGTCCACCAGCACTTCAAGTCACTTCAGATTCCTTTGCACAGAAATTACCCCAACCACTGTGTGTCACATGCACAATTCACATTGAAAGATGAAACCAATGATCAAACCACCACCAGCCACCAGCCTGAGGAACACAACCAAACTTACCAAACCCAATCTGCGTGATGACTAGAGCCCACAAAAAAGCCAGGTATTGGATCCAAATCATCTTTCGCACCACACACTTAAGATCTTGTGGGAAGCCACTGATGGAAACATAACAGCAGAGATGCAAGTGTAAAGAACTGAATTTCAAGTCAGTCTTACAGTAAATGAAACCAAGAGGAACTCCATTAGCTCCACCTTCAAACCTCAAGACATGCACAAGAGGAAGCATGAACAAACCAACATCATGACTGTTGGATCAGCTCCTCCTACAGCGATGAATTAAAAAATTTAACACCGTAGCTCAAACAGAAAGTTTAGGATCATATCAAGTGTTTGTTGAGCACTGACTCTAAAGAAAGAAGCGGCATGTGCTCTGTTTTTACCTTAACTTCAATTGACTTCATTAGCAGAGCTTCATTTGCATTAATTGGGTTTCACATGTTTTGGAAAAAAAAAAATTCCTCTCATATTATTTCTGTATGTCCCAGAGGAAATGATGCTGAAGACTCGCCCGTGAACAGGATGTGTCTGCCTTTTGATTTTGCATCATTGGAGAGAGACTATAAAACTGTTCCGGTGACCGACGGGTGTAGAAAGGGTCCTAAGAAGATATTTGATTATTTAAAAATAAATGAAGAAACTGAAGAAACAGTGAACATCCCAAAAACATTCAGATCTCAAACTTTTACTGAAGAATGTAACAGAGATTAAGATATATCTCCTTTTTTAATTGGCTTTTCACAGATTCAATACTTGTTAAATAAACCTGGTAATGTTCAGTAATGTTCTTCAATATTAGTGATTCAACTTCTAAATAAAGCTACAAAGCTACAGAGTATTTTGTTAATCTAGATAAGAAACCGCATCATTTATCACTTATGGGGAATTCCAGTTATCAGGACCTTCATCATGCTATTGTTCACATTCCAATTTGCAGATATTAAATAAAAAGCAGATTATTCACTATTCCAGCAGTGTAATGTCATGTGAACGCATCAACAACTGAAGCATGGTAGAAAAAAAGGGGTGCATTTCGTGCAGCCTCGATTTACACAAACTAACGCCGTGCTCAAGTTTCGTATCAGGAAAACCACAATTAGGTATCAGAGGTGGCTTTTAGCATTTTTCTGAAAAATGTGTCATAGTTTGAGAACTCACATCACTTTATTTTTGAACTTTTCTCTTTACGTCAGTGGCTCAATGTGGATGCGTTCAGATAAAAATGTAAGCAAAACTGTTAAAGACGCTCTTGTGATACTTGTGCAAACTACTGGTGCAAGTCCACTGTTGTCACGCTTACAATCATAAATGAAGGTTTAATAAATGCATCACTAATTTCCTTTAGATGTTCAGACAGCCATAGGAAGAAAACAAAGGCTATATTAATACTGCATTGTACACCAAATACCAGACGGCAGGTGAAACAAATATCTTCATGAAGCTTTTTCACTTCTGTGTAATAATATGTTTTAGTTTAGGAGCCTTTTCAAAACATCTAAGGTCACATTACACAGAATTAAAAACAATAAGAACAAAAGTACATAAATCAATAAAAACAAATTTGCTTGTAAAATCACTATGAACGGAGGATTCGTATGACAGGTGAAAGACCACCAGACTGAGTAGGTTAGTTTTAGATAATGAGATGGAGAGGTCTGACAGTGTTAACAGGTGTGGTGACACACTGCAGATCAGAGGTACTGTGGAGCGAGGTTATCGACTGGCCCTAAAGGCAAGGAGCGGAAACAATGCAATATTTAATCAGAAGCCAACAGAGCGGCTGAAGGACTGGTGTGACATGACTAACGGAGGGACTCGGAGATTTAAAATGTTTCTTAAATGGGGACTTTCAAAGACAAAAAAAAGGCCACAGTATCTCACCCAGGTCACGATCCATCACAGGTCAGGTTATTGCGATTCATGAAGTACAGGAAATAGATGTTAATTGCACTAATTGAAAATTGATTCTACGAAGTAGTCAAGGTTTTCAGTTTTACTCAAATATGACTGTTAACTTACCTTAACTTGGGTTAACATGAATTAAATGATCATGAGGTTTCACAAAAATCTGACCAATACTCTATGACGGAGCAGGGACTCGTAGAGGCAGATGGTTTCTGACTGTCTACAAGTGTAGTGTTATTTTGTGTTATTTTTAACCAGCTAAAGAAAAACAAGTGTCAACAGGACATTTCAATTATTTATTTAAAAAAAAAAATTGACAATCATGTGTTATTTTTGCACTTTATATTACAGCTTATACTTATTTTAATATCTGAAGAGAGAAATAAAGCATCTGATACAGAAAACTGTTATGATGACATGAAAAAGAAGCATATTTTAGACAGACTCAATGCTATGCACAAAGTACATATTCATCTGAAATCCAATAGCTTGGTCTTGATATGAGCCTGATGCCAGCCAATCCCCAACCCCCTCCAAAAAACTGTATCAATACTTTCAGTTTACATATTAGAGACATTAGCTCATGTGTCTAAATTTGAGTTAGTTCCCCCAAGTTTAAAACAAGCTTCCCCCCCGCTAAATTTTACTGCTGGATCCTAAATGCTGAAATCATGATGTTTCAACAAAAACAACAAAACAAAACAAAAAAACACTTCGAGGGAAATTCACATTGCAATTTACTTATTACAAGGAACAAAAACAGTGATGATGATTCTTGTGACTGAAGGGAACTTCCCAAAGGAGAACAGCATTGATGTGAAACATTCTTGACAGAAATTCTTTAAATGTCAATGTGCAAAGTTAGTAAGATGCTGGAATTTACCTCGTAAGCACAAATACTAAGAGCCATCAGGTTAGACACCACTTGAGACATCAGTGTGAACTAACGCTTTAACAGAACCCCCAGTGAGCGCACACACTACTTACCATGTTTGTACATTTTCGAACCAGACAGGACAAGAGAGGCGGACTCAGTCCACATTTCAATGTCACTTAAGGCATAGCTCTTCTGACATCACACTAATGAGCCACAACCTTGAAACCACTCACAGATGAAGTGAAACTAATCATCTTAAAATCTGCTGCTGGGAGAGGTGTAGTCCAGAGTGTTCATGTGCTGTGGCTGATTGGTGTGAAATTTGATAACACAAGGCCTAACATCCACATGTAGAGGATGGAGCAACACTATAAAAACATGAGGTACTTACTTAGTTTTAACTGACCTGTCATGCCAGCTGACTGGTTTTAAGGCTGAAAAGCTGATATGGATGGGCTACAGACAAAAACAAATACAAAGCAGTAAGTGATATGGGCAGAGGAAGCACTGTGCCACATCATTTTTTTAAAATCTTCCATATGCGCACTACACTCAGATTTCAACACCTCCTGTTGTCTCAGAATGCTTTATACATAGCAATCTGCAACACGGGACAACTGCAGATGACCGACATGTATGTTTTGTCTAGGATTAAAAGCATGAACAAAACCACGCAGCAACACAAACCAGTGCTGTGGTAAAGACCAATCAAGCAAAAATCACAACAGGCGCAGATTTACTGTCATTTTTGTGTTTTAGCTATAAGCTGTTCAGAAATATGTTAAATGGTCAGCAGTGGTCACGAGAAGACCCTCAGGAGGGTCTTAAATTTTATTTTTCCCTATAGAAATGACACTTATTAAAAAACTTAAAAGAACTGCAGGGAGAAAGAGAGCGCAGAAATAAGTGCTACGCTGTAGACAGTGATTTACACTATAGTCAAGTCTAAAGTAAATAGCAATGTCCTGACCTTAAAACAAATGTGTTAACCCAGAGCTGCTGCTGTTGGCTTTGTTTTGCTTTCCCTCTTTAATGCATCAAAGAGAGATGACCATGACAGACACCAACGTTAATAAAGCAGTGTGTGTGTGTGTGTGTGTGTGTGTAAGAGTTAATGGGTCAGGAATGAAACTTAGCTTCTCCTTCATTGCAGACTTGGTGTACTGTAACTGTAAGTATTGCTTAATTTGCAGTTAATTCCATCATATCACAGGTACCATGCAGTATTCTAGAACAAGAAGTTAGCCAACATCTCAGTTTTTGGATGGAAGTACACGAACTTGAAGCATGTGAAATCTTTATTACGCTTCTGAATTTATGTAAAGGATTTTTTTTAATAATCAATTATTAAGGCAAAGAGATGGACTCAACAAAAAACAGATGATGGCAAACTTGGTCTTTAAATACCTGATGAAATCCTGTCATTAAACAAATTCCTGAGCTGTGCGGAACAAAAACAAAAGACATCAGTACAAACCTTCAAGACTCACCTCCACGCACGTCAGGACAAACCAGCATTGGATTTCAAGATGGATTTTATTACAACATATTGATAAAACATTACAAAGGATGCATACAAGTAGACTTAGGACCAGGAATAATTCAATCAAACCTGAAAAAAAGAATAAAACTAGAGCCTGATGAGTCATGGAGTTTATAGACTACATAACTGGAACCAGTTTCTGAGACCCTCACCAACCAAGGTTGGGGACGAATGTCCAACAGCATCTAAGCATGCTGTGAGGGCCTCAATCATTCCACCAAAAAAAATAAACAAAAATAAACAAAAATAAGATTAAATGTTTACAAGAGAAACTTGCCTTTGTAAGGAGTTGGTACGTTCATGAAACTCCAGCAGCGTCAAAAGAAATATGAATCATTTAAACACACTTCACTTCTATGAACCTGAGTGAAACCTAAGGGGGAAAAAATATATCCTCACATGTAATTAGTTAACAACGTTATAGTTGTTAAAAAAATATGTGGTGTTTGGCTGTTTTCAAATAAACATGTTACGTTAAATGTCCATGTGTTCTAACAAATATTTGTCTTCACCACCGTTGGTCTTTATGCTCTTTGCTTGCAGCTAGGTTTGAAAAAGCACAAAGGTGATAGAAAGGTGTTAACCTCAAACCTAATGTGCAGGTTGCTTTGCTGCTTCAGTAGCGTCCAGCTGGAGACATGACGGGAGGCCTCATACCCATGGGAGGGCCTCCCTGGTAAGGGGGCACCATGGGAGGCCCCTGCCCATATGGAGGCATCCCTCCAGGCATGTAACCTGGCATGCCCTGAGGAGGGGCACCATACTGACCTACAGACAGAAAAGCATGGAGTGTTTTAATACTACTGTTCTAAAGGACATCTGATCTTACCTGCTGTGCACCATACACCTTCCTGTCCAAATCTACACAATTCCCATTTTTGCTCAATTATTCTAATGCATCTAATGCAACAAAATACTGGGAATTATTTATATTTTTAAAACAACCAAATAGACTAGTATTTTCAAAATAAAATACCTACTTGACAGTGACTGGTAATGAGCACAGCTGGTAGAACAATGAGTTACACAATTCTTAAACAAAGGAGTTCGCAAGAAAAGAGAAACAATTTTTACCCAAAAACATTTTCTTACCATGTATGGGATGCCTCATGCCTGGCTGCTGTGGTGGCAAGCCTTGCTGTGGGGGCATTATACCACCCACAGCTGCCACTGGGGGAGCAGCCACGTGGGCCTGACCAGGTCTTGGTGCAAGACGCTGGTAACGAGGAAGTTGGGCCTTCATCTCTTCCTGTTGGCAGGGACAACGCACAGAACAAACATTCAGACTAAAGAAACTTTGTTATGCCCCTTTACAGCACAAAAAAAAATTGACGAGGAACTTAGTACCAATGTTGATGTGCCCTGATTTCAGACTGAGGATGTTCAAGTTCAGAATCATCCTTTAACATAACCACAAAAGAAGAACTACTAAGTAGTATTAGGGATGTGCAACCAAAGTGCTTCGCTGAAATCATATTCTGAATATATACTTAAATTATGATCAAGAAATACAAAATCAAGCCGGTGGTCAAATATCGCACCAGTCTATTATTGACTATTGCCCAATGTGCTATTATAAATATATATCAGTCATTACTTACTGTGAAAAGGGCAAAATAAAAGCTCAAGCAACTTACCAGTGAGATATCCTCATCAGGGTGGATCAACTTACTAGTTGCACTCGTGGTGGTGAGGGTAGCAGGCTTACTGGTCACTGTGGCTGGGGGTTTGGCCACAGTGCTGCTAGAGGGATTAGAAGAAGTGGAAGAAGAAGAGACAGAGGGCTGGGTGTAGGCAGGGAATGTTGCTTTGGGTGGGTCAGTGGAGGCGGCCGTGCTGAGGGAACTTGAAGCTCCTGCCATTCCTGGAACAGTCTGCTGGGCCTGTGCAAAGACACCATACATGACTGGGTTTTTTTTTTTTATTAATAAAAATAGATACTAGCTTATTTTTGCAATATGAAAATAAATAAATAAATACAAATAATTTAAAAAATTACAGTGAAAAGATGACATCTCAGTAACAACATTACTTGCAAAAAAAAAATTGAAAAGTTAACTATTCCTTTCATTTAAGCTTTTAAGCTTTACATGTTAAAGCACTGTAATCTACAAGTGTATTCATGACTTGGTCACCCAGAAGCTTAAATATACAAATTACACATCACAACTTCAATAATCTCAAATCATTTGTTTCCATTTTATTGTAATTTAACAAAGCTGTTGCACCATTTTGTCTCAACCACAGTGCATATCTGCATCTAATAAAGTAGAAGCATCTATAGCACTTCAGATGGGAAGAACTCAGTGAAGGGGAGAAAAAAAAATCTTGCCAAATCTGGTAAGTAATAATTGCATCATGCTCCTGAGGTTGAGAGAGAGTGAAAGACTCTAAATAAAGTCATGTAAATCATATCGTAGCCTTCGTTTTAACTAAAGCGCATGCACACTAATGAAGCTCACAGACAAAACATGTCAGTTCTCATCAGAGATGCCTATCCCAACATCATGGCCAGCGTGGCTATTTTAGTGCACGAGTAGACTTATGAAGCAAATATAGTTAGTATCCAGCCATGTTTACGTTTGCAAATTCAGAATCTACAGGCAGTGTTAATAAATATTCAACATGCAGCTGCCAAAGTGCACAGAGTCCTGTCTGTGAGCATACTTGTAGCATGTTAGGAAAGGGAGGCTGGGGAGACGCAGACTGAGGGTCTGCAGATGGAGAGGAGACAGCTGCTGTGCTGCTGTGAACACCAGAGCCCATCTGCAGCATGGTGGAAAGGAAACCACAGTGTTGGCATGTAATATGTCCACATTTTTTTTTTTTAATCTGAACTTGAGAACCCTTTACAACATACCTTAAAGGAGGTTAGAAAAGGGACGTGACACATCAGAAATAAGAACATATAGGAAATAAAATATAAAGGGTTTTTCCTCTGGTATATTTTTTAACCAGGTTATCCGAGTGGAATTTTATTTTTCACTAGTCACCGTTTGGGAAAAAAAGTCAATTATGAGTCTGGAAAATCCCTGTTAAACACTTTGTTGATGGCATAATCCCACAAAAAGTGAAATACATTAACAACATGAGATCTAAGAAAACTTTTAACATATTTTTCAGGCAACTGTCTAATAAGTCACTGCATGTGTGTTAGTGGGGTTACACAATGCCCACCTGTGCTGCACTGGGGAAGAGAGGTTTGGTGACAGCGGGCTGAGCTGCCGGTGCTGCTGGCCGAGTGACTGCAGGGGCTGGGGCCATGTGAGGAATTCCTGGCCTTTGGGGTATGTGAGGTGGGACTGCTGTAGGATAAACCAGAACCAGAATTACAAGTGTTTAAATCATTACATTTGTCAAATTTGGTTCTTTGTGTAATAAAAGTTCAATTGTTGTTTCTGAAATACAAGCACAACTCACCTGGAGGTATCCCTGGCATCATTGGGGGCATCATCCCTCCCAATGGCATCATGCTGCAAAAGGCAGAGACCCCACAGAAAATTTGGCACACTGATTTGACTGAACTACAGTAAAACTGCATTTCAGTTAGCCCCATGAATATATTATCCATACAGGCAAAACAGTGGAAGTAAAGTTACCATTAAATTAAAAGTTAGTAAATGAATTACCCTGGTGGCATTCCAGGCATTGCAGGAGGCATGCCATGCATCATGGGAGGAACACCAGGCATCATAGGAGGCATTCCTGTAACAACGGGTTAGAGAAGATTTATTTAGCAATAACTCATCACGCCACACAAACAAACAAGCAAGCAAATAAACACAGCAAGAGGAAACATACAAACTACATTTTTACAGGCTGTGTTTAGTTTTTTGAAATCATTTCAGTTATTTGTGGCAAAACACTGAATGAGTGCATTAAAAGCAGATATGAAAGATTATCTATAGTTAAAATAGATACAACTGCTTAACAAAAATTATTTGTTGGTGCACTCTGGTGGACAAACTACATTAATACCGCTAATTTTTCAAGTAGTAAATAAAACAAAGACGTATTCCTAGATGGACTTGGTGGCATGCATGCCCAACAACTACACCAGTTATCTGAGATGAACTTAATAAACCTGAAATGAACTTGAACTTCTATCAACTGTAAAAAGTAAATGGAAAGGATGTGAAGAATGCAAACATGAGAAGTACTGCAAAACAATGCAACACAATAACTGTTTTAACTAGAAAGAAAAAATGCAAGTGGAATTAAAATCTGATCAGCCCTTTTCATTTGTGTAGTTGATTCCTAAGTTTGTTTAAAAAAATAATAATAAAAAATCCTTGCCTTGATATGCTGCAGGAGGAATCACTGGTGCACCAGCCACAGGAGGGATCCCAGGTTGTGCCATTGGAGCAGCATAGCCTGCCTGGGCCTGGACCACAGCGACCTGCTGAGCTGACGGTCCAGCTTCATCATCATCAGACTCATCAGAGTCATCCTGATTATTCGACTTCTTCTTTTGACTCTCTGAAAGCAGAAAACGTTGACAACTAAGCAAAATCATATGTAACCACACTACATTAGATTACTAAGAATCATGCACCACATTTCAAACACTATAATACAAACAAGGTTTTAGTCAACATAACTACAAGCCTTGCATAGAGCAGAACAAACCTTGTGATTTCTGTTCTAACGTTCGCCTTCGTTCCTGCATGTCTTTATCTGGAATTCCCTCCATGCCATAGATTTCCAGCTCGATGTCTGTTCTTCCTGGAATTGCATTTGGTACGCTGTCAATCGTCTCTTTGTGCACCTGGAAAATATGCAAAATGAGCCACCACAAATTCAAAAAACTAGTCAAGTACCTATAAATACCGTAATGTTTTTTTTTCCTTTTTTTTTTTAAACAAAGATGTTACATATATTATTAAAGGTATTAAAAACACATACCTGCATGCAATGAATAGCCAAGCCAGGGCCAGTGTACAACTTCTTGTGGCAAATGTGGCATTTAAAATGTTTTGCCTTTTGATGCTGAATGAGGATCTTTTCATCGTCGAAGTCTCGATTACAGTACCTGGAAACTTAAGTTAAAGACTGTCCAGTAACACTGTACAAGATCGAAATTCAGACAAACCATAAAAGCCAACAAAATAATATAAGAATTCATCACTCAACGACAAGATAGCGCAAATCGTCTGGTTACACAAGTCTAAAGACGGATCAGCCCTGAAGATTGAATCATTAACGAAGCTAAATGCTAACAGAGCCGATAACATCCGAGGTATCATTCGTTTCCTATAACCATCACCGCGAACTCAAACTCTGCTAAAAAGTAAATGTATCCGATGCCGAGTATTTGACAGTTTTAAAAATATCTTATGAAGTAAAAATCAACCAGCAACACTCTAAGTTCGCGAGGGCCAATTGCTAAGCTAACGCAAGCTTTAGGGCGTCAAGAGGCTAGCTTAGGCCTTCCCTTTGTAGAGCTAACATGTAGCCTCTCGTCTTCCCGCGGTAGCATTTTGTAGCCGAAACAAAAAGGATACCAGCACCATGGCTTCATCTGCTTCTTCTTTTTTCGCCCCATTTTATGAAATACTGAAAAACCGGTATCAAAACTCTAAACACTTGGCTTATTATCTGTTTGACAACAGCATGCTGTAATCCCGTGTCAAGGCCGAAAATGGCGCTTCTATTGAGGAAGTTGTAACGAACGTTAAAATCTCGCGCGACTACAAAACAAGCGTCACAGACACGCCCAGAGGTTCAAAACAGGGAGCACGGTAGGATGGCCAACAGGTGAAGTAAATAACCCTGATCTCACGTCAATGCAATGTTCTAGCGACCCTTGGGTGCTGGATAGCATTTGGAGACATACATTGAAGTTCCATCATTCCTTAATGGCAAAAACTCTCCCCGATGGCACAGAGCAAAGTGAATGTGTGTGTGAATGGGTGGATGACTGAATTGTAAAGCGCTATACAAAATACAGACCAAAGCAGGCTGGGCATGCAACGTGAACTGTCTCGATCATAGGCAAATCAATCATGATTCACGAACGAAAACAAGAATAGTAGCAGCTTTGGGCTGATAATCATTGGTGACCGATTTGGAACTTAACTTACAGGAAGGTTGTTTTTGTTTTATAGCAGGGGATTATATAATCAATAAATAGCTGCCACATTATCTATATTGTTTTTTTGTTTTTTAACCAGGGTTGAATTTTTCTAGTTGCGTGGAGTTGTTGATGCAGGATCTATTCATTTTATTTTTGTGTTAGACAATTAACCGACGTCAGATTCACTCGGGGAAAATAATACAAATCCCAGATCTTGGGCGATTTCCATCGTATAAATGGAAAAATACAAACTAGGTTTAAAAACGACAGTTTTTTTCTAAAACAAAACTGCCTTTTGTGTGACGATTTTGCATAAAATGCAGTCATTCCAGTAAAACCTATACAAAACCTAAAACATGCTTTATCTTCAGAGTTATGTTCATGTAGCAGTTAGCCAAACTGCTAAATATCTATACCTTTTGCTATTAATTTGTTGCAATGGGTCCATATATATAGTTGGACACTGACACAGGTTTTTTTGGGGTTTTTTTTTACCTATTACTAAAACATATTGGATTTATAGTTATATAATGGACATGGACATAATGTATAGAGCTTTCATTTGAGGGTATCCACATTCAGAAGGTATCAGTGTCCAAGTCCACCATAAAGAGAAGACTGCATGAAAGTAAATACAGTGAGTTCACTGCAAGGTGCAAGCCACTCATAAGCCTCAAGAATAGAAAGACTAGATTCGACCTTGCTTTAAAAAAAAATCTAAAAAAGCCAAGACAGTCCTAGAAAAACATTCTTTGGACAGATGAATCCAAGCTCAACCTTTACCAGAATGATGACAAGAAATAAAGTATGGAAACAGCATGGAACAGTTCATGATCCAAAGCATATAGCACACCATCTGTAAAATATGGCAGAGGCAATGTTGTGACTTGGGCATGCATGGCTGCCAGTGGTACTCTGACACTAGTTTTGATTGATCATGTGACACAGGACAAAAACAGCAGAATGAATCCTGTTGTGTCCAGAGACATACCGTCTGCTCAAATCCGGCTAAATGCTGTCAAATTAATTGGGCAGTACTTCATAATACAGATGGACAATGACCCAAAAACATACAGCCAAAGAAACACATGACTTTATTAAAGCAAAGAAGTGGAATAGTCTTAAATGGCCAAGTCAGTCACCTGATCCTAACCCAACTGAGCATGCATTTGATAAAGACTAAACTTTAGACAGAAAGTCCTACAAACAAGCTGCTACAGTAAAGGCCGGGCAAAGCATTAAAAATGAGAAAACACAGCATGTGGGGATGTCCATGAGTTCAAGACGTCAGGCTGTCATTGGTTAAAATGTCTTCAACCATGTGTTAGAAATGAAAATTTTATTTCCAGTTATTTAAATTGTCCAATTACTTTTGAGCCCCTGACATTAAGGGATGGTGTTTAAAAATGCTTTAGTTCCTCACATTTTTCTGCAATCATTTTGTTCAACCAGCTAAATTGAAGCTGAAAGTCTGCTCTTCAGCTGCATCCGAGTTGTTTCAGTTAGAATTCATTGTGGTGATGTGCAGAACCAAAATTAGAAATAAAAAGTTGTCTCTGTCCAAATATATATGGACCTAGCTGCATTTACTAAGTAAAAGGGAAAGTGGGGTAAAGGAAGGGAGACTTACTTTTCTGTCTTTCTGAATCAGAATCAGAATACTTTATTGATCCCTCGGGGACATTTCTGCTTTCCTCATTCTTTTCTTTTATCTCTCTTTATTTTTTGTTGTTTCGATTGTTCCTTTTCTTTTTCTCTTTTTGTATTCCTGTTATTTTGCTCTTTCTGCGACGTTTTTCACTTCACGCTTTTTATAATCTCTTCTGTTTCTCTACTACTTCCATCTCTAGCCTCCTCCTTTTTCATCTTTGTCCGTTTTTAATGTATGCTCCTAAAAAGACTCACAAAGCATTTTTTCAGTCTGAAAAGAAAAAAGTCCATCATACAGTCCATCATATTATCATGTAACTTAAACAATTAGGTGAAATAGCATAAGCTCAGTTTTTTGCATATCTCATGAGCCTAATCTCCTCCTCGAGCTTTCTCACCGTGTTGACAAACTCCTCTCTATGGAAAGCCACTTCTGCTTATTTTCTCTTCTCTGGTTCTGAAGCTTTTTTTCTTTCTTTCTTTTGAAGCAGGTCTCCTCTGCTGCCAGCTCACATCTGAGACGGTCCTCCAGAGCTTTGAATTTTTTCTGGCTTTCTGTCTTGCTCTGGTGGCATTTCGGCTTAATTGTTTTCAGCTTGGCCAAATTTTTTTCCTACCAGTGCCATCATTTCAAGTTTGAAACTTCAGCTGTCTTGGATGAAGTTTTTCCACAGCGTTTCTACAGAGTTTTAAACTCAATGGTCACCTCCCCTTGCCAGCTTCACTGTTGTGTTTAGTAACAGCTTCACCTCATTGCCTTGTTTGCACTCAGTCGCTTGGTGTTTTTTGACCTTCTCACTCTCACTCTGCTGGATGCACAGATTTTCTTTTAAGGCTTTCATGCTTACTTCCCCTTTTTCTTTCAGTTTTCTGTCTGTCTCCTCACACATAGTGTCAGACTGTTTTTGACTGCTTTTCAAAGCGGTCCAAGTCCTATCTGGCCATTAAAAGTGTTGACACTTTTTTGAGCTCCTTTCCAGCAAACACCTCCCCACCCAGGGAGGTGCTGGAAAGGAGCTCAAAAAAGCCTTTTTTTTCTCCTGTCAGCTCCTTGTTTTTTGTTTTGTTGTTTTTTGTTGTTTGTTTGTTTGTTTTTTAGTCCAAAAGGGTTTGTAGCAGGATGTGCCACATTTTTACTGGGGTATGTGCATGGTGCTATGTGATTTCCTTAGACTAATAGGTCTATTTACATTTTGATGAGACCTAACAAAAATCAGTGAAATATGAATGAACATTTAGCCAGCTAAACATTCATCAGTTCTCCTATAAACAATTTATAAAAGTTAATTATCACAAGAGTTTATGTACATAGTGCAACTCGATGTGCAAAAACACAGAGGATTTAATGTCAGACAAGTTTTTTATTATTCCCAGATTTTTCCACTTTCAGTCCAGTTCAGTCCCCAACAGTGTCTTCAGCCCTTTGGATTCAAATTGTAATGCCATGTCATGTATTTGATATTTGTCTGAATTTTCAACTTAGTTACAGCTAAAACATATTTTGCAATGTCACCGTGAGGTTTGACCAAATTTGAACCCATATTGTGGACGCGGCAGATCAAATTCCCTCCAAGGCATCCTGATAGTGTCACGGCCTGGAGGATCAGCAAGTAGCTGAGCGCCTGTTTTCTCCCTCTCCCCCTCTTTTCCCTCTTCTCTCCTCTATCACCGGGGCGGAACTCATCACGGGTTCACCGAATAGCACCTTTTGCACATTTCTGTATATACACTTGGTGGAACTTTGTAAATAAAACTGTCATTGAAATTGGATTCTCTGGAGTCCCGCGCTTGAGTCCACGTCACCCGTGCCTTAACAGATAGATCATATTTACAAGAAATGGACAGATGTAGAGCTTTGACCAGTGAAGCTGGACGCTAAAGTAATACTGATAGACGAAATCAAATTGAGTACAACTTGTTTTGCCCACTAGGTGGCGATAGTGTTTCAAGAACAGTATATGGGGTTTTTCTTTTTTCTTCTTTTTTTTCAGGCTGTGGAAACTGGGTGGAAAGGCTTTCCA